>OX578143.1:135927495-135984995 GCA_951213105.1 Amaurobius ferox | reverse complement strand
ATATTTAATCTGACGGGTGTGTGACTCGCATGTGTCTGTGGATATTAGAAATTGATGAGAGGCTCAAAACGGGAGTTGTTGTCCGGTTTCTATTTACCATGCATGGCCACGGCGTACTTGGAAGGGCGTAGCGCAGGAAGCGCGCGGACTTTGCTGGTGTAAAATAATATTTCATCTTCTATCACTGTATCTTACCTTATTTTAAACTGTTCCATATTTTACTCCAAACAACAATTAACTATAACACTATTTTTCAATAGTTTATTTGAAAGAATAGCCAGCGAATGACATCGGTTTATGATACTTAACTGTTACAATGCTTACAAATTGAATTTAAAACTGCATGTAAAATAGATATTAGGTCGGGTTAGTTTGGATATTCAACTAACGATTTTGCTCCGGTTATTTGGTGGCTCATATAACGATTGGCCTACTTAAATTGAAGTAACAATCAGAAAGACATGAAGACATACAGAAGTCGGGAAGGAGGCCTAAATTTTAATTTGTTACTATGACAACCATCTAATTATCGTACGTAAAATCTTAACCCAACATATCAATATATTATTAATAAATAAATGTAAGCGACAATATTATTGGTATTCCATCAAACACCCGTAAATTGAAAATTGGCGACTTTATGGGTTAATTCGTAATTAAGTATTCATACTCGCGTGCTAAATAAAAATAAAAATCCAATTGTCATTTAATTAATAACCCGTAAAATAAATGACATTTGGAGAAACTGTTGGGAGTCGAAACACTAAACTGTTGTAAAAATTATCTTTTCTCGTGAATGGAATGAGCCAGATACTCGAAATGGATGTTAATAGATTAGCCGCATATATTTGCATATGTATAAAGTTAACACATTTTGTAAATGTACTTTTTAGCAGTGATTCATTTTAAAAACCATTCAACCCCCATTCATTCCCCCATTTCATGGGGATTGCAACTCACAAAGATCCACTATTAAAATAAATGAATTACAAACCATTATTAAGATGTCGACGTACTTTACTTGAAAATGCAGATTGCATTTTCATATTCTCATACAATTGTATACAAATTAGCATCGTATTCCAGAAAGTTTTCGAAAATTGAGGTTTTAACAAGTAAGCATTTTTAAGACAGGCTCGGACAAGACGTCGATCGCGATCAACCAGAGGATCACCAAAAATTTTGGAGTGATCACCTGAATATAGAGAAAAGCATCGTAATTTAAAATGAAATATATATCAAAATATATCTTTATGAAATTAAAGTTATTAAAATTGTCAATTTTATTCGTCCTGGTAGACAAAAAATGCAATGTGTGAAGCACATGACTTTACTCATACCCAGAATATCAATTCCACAAGAGTGACAGGGATTATCAAATTAAACTTCATTCTTCGGGATATGGAATTTTCACCAATTTGACGTTATTTTCGTTAAACGTCACTTTTGTCCATTTGGCGACATTTTCAAAAGTCGTAAAGTTGGCGATATTTGCGTCGATTTGGCGATATTTTCAAAAGTCGTCAAGTTGATGATTTTCCAACAAGTTTGGCACTAAGGTCGCCAAATTGTTGCTAAATTTGTCGGCAAGCATTACATATAGACAAGCAGACGAAGAGAAAATTTCTTATGTAGTATTAAGCGATGGTTCTAATTAAAAGATTTCTCCCCTCATGAATGGAACCAGAGAGATCCACGAGAATCATGTTAATCGTTATATGAAATATTATGTTGTTCCATAATATTTCATATGGAATTGCAACCTATTCAACAATACTTATTTCTTTTTTAATTTGCCAAAATTGTTTGATAAATTTATTTTAAAATTGTGCAACATCTCGATAACGGTTTATGTTAAAGTTCTAAAAATTGTTATTCATGCTGAAATAAAAAATTACATATGAAATGATTGTTTATGTATCATTATTGGAAGTCCTTATTTTTAATGATATTTTGTCAAAAATTCATTCAAAAATTTGCAGCGTGTTCCGAGCATTTGACGTCATTTAAAAATCATCAGGGTTCCTGTGTTAACGAATTGTAAAAATCATGCCATTTTTTTGTTTCAAAACGTTTAATTTGTTCATGACATATCGCTTCCACAGCCTCACGGACACACGCGCGCACACATGCATGAAGACATACATCCACGCAAACATCCCTTTAGAAACATTCGATTCGGGTTCAGGATACTTGAAACGTTCTCTTCAGTTGAAAATTCGAATAAGAATTTTAGACCCCTTCACAATATTTTCTCTACACATTATACTATGTGGGGAAAATAACTACGAACTAATTTTTAAGATTCAATGACGATCACTTAGAATTCTGAGTCAGCGTCTGAATTTTAAAGATTTCAATATTTGCCATCAGTATTTTAAAGTTAAATTAATAATAATGTGAGATTATTGTTTTCCTTTCATAGTGTCATAAATCAATGCATAAATCGAGAAGGCTGCCAAGAATGCGTGCGTAGCAAGAGAAAATAAGTAGAATAGAGTTCACAAAAAACAATCATATTCTCAGAGTTCTTATGATGAATGCAGGTCAACAATTTCATTGCACCAGGGTTAAAATTTACCCATAATTCTGCTAGATCTAGCCATTGAAATTCATATTTAGCCATATTAAATAATAATGGAAAATGCTTGTGCAGTCCGTAGCGGGGAATGTAGGCGTCGTACAACCGTGCAATTTGGCACACATGTATTTCAAGACCTGGGAAGGTGCACCTTGGCCTTTAACAATTTTACATGCCGGATATATTCCTTAGCGGCCGAAAATATTATCACATAGTTTCTATCTTGACACTATTGGAAAAATCAAAGAACGTTCTCTCCGACAATGTTTGAATCGAATTCGAGAACTTCTCTATATTTATTTATTTTTAAAATTACATCAAATTTTATATTTTTTACACTATCTTATATCGTTGCACCCGAAAAACAAAGATTAGCACAGTTTAATATTTTGGTTAAAAGTTCCGTGTATATATATATATATATATATCTTAGTATTTTCACAAAAAATAATCTTTTGATTTCATGGGTAAGTTTAATTTTTTTTCATTTTTTAGTGATCGCATTGAGTGATCTCAGAGCGTTTTCCGCAGGTTATCCACGTTCTACGAGTCCTATCTTTCTACTGGTGAATTTTAATGCATATGCCCGCCTAGTAATTTAATCATACCTCCCCTCCTTATTTTTTCTTTTGTTTGTTTTGTTTTTTGGGGAATGTGCAATTTGGAGCGTGTTATTTCCGAATCGAATCTATTGCGTCCGAAATTGCGTCCAAATGCAGTATTTAAGTAGCGGACACTTATTTTTAATTGGGAATAAAAGTGTGAATGATTTTGAATTAAAACCGGCGCTTTTGACATTGAACGGTATTATCTATATTTGTATTACTTAAATAGGGTTCGTTTATTTAGGATCTGATCAACTCTAGGTAATTCGTTCTAGTTTAGAGCAGACCTAGAACGTCCCTCATGGTCTGTCCGTAGCAATCACCTGTATTAAAGGAAAAATACCGTGATTTTCAAGAAATTATTAACGTATATTTTTATCAAATTCAAATTATTAAAATTGCCTATGTAAGCTTTCTTGACGGAAAAAAAATAACCATTTTCCGTGATTCATATAGGATACACTTCGAATTCTAGGTTAGCATTTAAAAACAAATTGTATCTTATCTACCATATATATTTTATAAAAAAAAGTCTAAATAAAATAATAAAATCTCGTTTCATGAGCTTAATTCTTTAATATTGTCTCCAAGTCAAGAACGCTGCTCCCAATGCGGAAGCAGCAAGTTACAGTAAATAAAACAGGATCAATAGCAGTACATGGTATCTCGTGGCAGAATTACCACGTGAACACTGACCGATTTAGACATTTTAGGGCTAGATCTAGCTGTTTTTGTAACATTTAGAAGTGGAAATTTTCATCTAGCCATGCATCTATAACTCTACCTAGACCCGACTTGGATTTAGTGTCAATTGCGGTAGACAGCTAAGAAATTTTGCGGATGATTACCAGAATCAAGCGATAAACGTCGTAATTAAAGAAAAATGATCAAAAGAACATATTTTTATCCAATTCACGTTATCAAAATTGGTAATTTAATCCGTTCTGCAAAAAAAAATAATTAAATCCACTTTCCATGCTTCACGTGAACTTAAAATTCGGTGCAAATTGATAGTTCGAAGTTATTGTTGCGAATTTGTAATATTCCCTTTCTTCAGTCTTTCGTCTGTTTGGAAGACCAGCAGGAATAAAACACCCGTACACGCATCTTTTCCCCTAACGTGAAACTAAGGTTGCTAGCCGTCGAAGAAGGGTTTCAAGATTTGGCGATTTATCGACAATTTGGCGACCGCGAAATAACGATTATTCAAAGTTTTTTTTCCAGAAGTTTCCTATGGGGAGTCTAAAGAATCATCTCTCAGTTGGGGAGCAGTTGATGCGATACGAGCTACATTGTACAGTCGAGCTACATTGTACGGTGACTTTTGTCAATGCTTCGAGAATAGTAACATATGTTTTGAGAAATTACTTTCGTCAATATTTTGAGAACAATAGCAGTCATTCTGTGAAATTAGTGGAGCATTTAAGTGCTGTTTGACTGTATATTGTTCCTGGTCACGTTGTGCTTGGAATAAACGTGTTAGTTATCCCGAAATTTGGACTCATTCTTGCATCCTGAACACACACCCACGATTAGTGGAAATTATGCAATGCAAGTTTTCAACATTGACATAATGAACTTTTATGATCCCAGTTTTGAGTGATATTTGATACTCAATTTTGTTGTTTGGAATGTTTTTGTTTATAAATACATATTTGAATCATATGGTGTACTTAATTTTTTATTGCACTGTAATTAATATATGAGGAACCGCGAAATTCGGAGATTATATTAAGTAGCTCTTGGTCTGAAAAAATTAACATAGGCCTGTTTTAAGACTTCCTGAACCATTTTGGACAGTTCTGGAAAGACATTTGTGTGTGTAGGTGTATGTATGTGTGTATGTCTGTGGAATGTGTGTATGTATGTAATTATGCAGTGTTAACTCAATAACTAGAGAATCAATGCGTCTACTGCTATCAAATTTTATAGAAGATACAATATTTGGTTATGGGTTTTCAATATTATAAATTGAGAAAAATATACTGAAACATATTTTTGTCAAAGCTTCCGCGAACCGGATAAACCCATTACGCAGGCCGGATCTGCCTCACAGGCTGTAGTTTGGAGACTCCTGTTTTACACGAATGGTTCACAGCCAAAGAAGTAAATTCATTACATTCTTATAGGGAAAATCTTGTGCTACTCACATCACATTTCTTAACATAGAAACAGTGGAGACATACTTAAACATGATATTTATTACTAAACTATATTGACATCTCTATAAATTAATGTTTTCCCATTCATTAAATTATATGACTCATTTTTTTTTGTTTTTGTTTTTAAATTACATGACTCATTATTACTGTTATTGGACTCAGATATGGTATTTTACATGATATGGATATTTATAAATTGTCAGAAGCAGCCTAGAATAAAAAAATGGCAATATATATTTTAAATGAATCCGGCAGACACAATGTGGCCAAATTTAATTTCATTCGTGACCAATATTTTGATTCATTATTACTGTCTCATACTATTTTCATGGCAATACATGATTTAAGGCCTCTTGAATACGTTTTGACTATTTTTGGAATGATGTCTGTCTGCATGACTGTGGTCGATTTCTTGTGTACACGATAGCGGCAACAAATATTAATGAATTTTCCCGAAACTTTATATCTGGCTTTGTTGTCAAAAAACTAGAACCAAATATATTATTTTTTTAATTCGAACGAAAAATTCGAAATTTATATTAAATTTTATATATTTTTAACATGGCAGCATAGGACAAAATGACAAAAAAAATCATAAAGGAGTTTATTTATGGCTCCATGATCATGAAACATAATAATTTTAATGGTCGTTGTGAAAAATAGCCGCGATACACTGTTTTCTTATTTGCGACGTAATTAACCCCCTTAGGGGGCAAGTTACCCCCCTCCCCCTCGCCGGTGGTGCATTGTTTAGTATGGTATCAATAGAAAGATGTTTTCGAGCCCTTTAAAATGAAGGAATGATAACATCCTATAATTGTGACTGTCTGTACACACAATACCAATTAAAAAAACAAACAAAAATCTACACAGATTTTTTTTTCCTTGTAAAGTTTGAAAAAAAAAAAGTAAGTTACTAAACATGAATTTTGATATAGGAAAGTCGAGTTCAGCCTTATTCTAGTTAACTTTCTCTAAGTAGAGTTTCCCACTTTCATTTATCAATATGTGCTATGTGATTTTATTTCATTTTACTAAATAATACACAACTTGTATTTAAAAATTTATTAGATAGACAAACTAAAACGTTTTATAGATAAACTAATATGTTTAAAACGCTCATAAGACTGTTTAAAATAAATAGGCCTTCTGCGAAAATAAGCAGATAAATATAGAAAAAGAAAATATAATTTAAATTTAAATGATTCAAAGTAAAGTCTAAGATATGATTTTTATCTCTTTATATATATATATATATATATATATTTAAGCGCAAATACCTACTGGATATTTTATAGATTTATTTTCCTCTCGTGTCGCCCCTTTCAATATTTAACAATATAGTGATAAACAAATATTCATATATAATATATTTCATGTATAATATATTAAGTATAAAATTCATTACTTACATGTGAGTCAATGTCAATCCACATGATTTACTTATTTTCAACATGCTCATAAATAGGGTGAATAAAGAAAGTTCTTTATCGTATATTAGTCTTTTTTAAGGAGTTACCACCATTTATAAACTGTATATTTCTTTCCTATCAAAATGTTTTTTTAGTATTTAAAAAATATATATATTATGGAAATAAAACATTAATTGTTATCAAATTTTTTCATTAAATGTCCTTATTTTAAATCCTAAATGAACTATAAATCTTCTTCATGAATAGTCTCATTTCGTCTTGAGTTTGACGGTTCTAATTAATTTATTTCTGAAATCAACATAAAATAGTATTTCTGCTGTGACTACAACTTATTTATTCTAAACAAGCGCCCGTTTGGAATTTTACATTTTGAAACCAAACCCAGAAAATAATGTAGTCTTCATCAAAGATCACGAAACACATTCGTTACAACTCAAAAATCGAAAATCTCCGGGCTTTCGTTTTACGGCACGTGGGAAACAAACGATCACGCTGAGATGCCAGCAGAGATATGAAATCGCCACCTTATTCCGAGCTGCACTTGCATCTAGAGCAAAGGCAAACCTCCCTCGCGATTGGACTGATTTCTCGCAAGAGGGCGCGTCTTATTGCCGATCTCTGGTTGGCTGGGGATGAAACTAGCGGCAAATTGGATATTGCGTGTCATCATCGATTGCATCTGGCATTTTTGTGGTTCTGGGTTTGTTTTTCTTTAGAAATATACGTGTATGGGAAGTATTTGAAAGAGTTTAGTAAAGTGAGAAAGCTTTTCGAACACAATCTGTGTTTTTCGAGGAGAAACGTTTGCGAATATTTTATGTATTACTTATTCTAGGTATTTCCTATTTTTTGAAATTTTAAAATTTCGAGACATTCTTGCGAAACGAAGTACCTGATATTGTCACTCATGAAAGATGAAAGTATTTTACATATATTTTCAATACAGACAAAAGTGAATTGTAGTAAATAAATATAGAACATTCGTTTCAATTAAACATTTTTGTGCTTGTCATGGAAATGTTATATTTTGTGTGCATTTAGTAAAGTTGAGAGACATAGACATAAATATTAAACCAAGAAAATTATTGTATTTTCTTTTATTACAACATTCAGCACCTGAATACTACACATCTATATAGAATGCAATATGCATTAAAATGTGCTTCATATTCCAAATATTGAGAGTAATATGCATTATGCATAAAAGTACATTTAATTTATAGATAATATTAAGTAACATGCAGAATGCATAAACGTCTATTTCATGTTACATACATTGTCAAAGCGTAAAAACTTCATTTATCATTTGTCAGTGTTCAACCTTTTATAGGATGGGGAATTTCAGCTGGAAGATAAATACTTTCGACATACCTTCATTTTAGGATAATATCCTCTAAGCAATTTGTGGGAAGAAAATTCGAAAGATCTAAAATTACCTCTCTAGATCTTTCGACTCCGTCTGAGATGCTTTTAATAAAAGTCACAGTGGGGGAAAATTTTACTATTTGCAATTAAAACGCCTACTATATTCATAAGAGTCATTGTACGGAGGTATTGCTATATAACGTTTAGCCCTTCTTCTCTCCAGGTAAGTGCGATTAGTCAAAAGTATTTGTAGCGTCACTTTTTCATTCATGAATAATCATAAAATCCATATGCCGATAAGGCATTTCCTTCAAATAGTTTCAAGAGGTATTGCAGAAATAGAATGGCGTTGAAATTTTTTTAATATATTATTTATATGAAATATTGACTTAATTTAGGTATTTCAGAAAATATAGGATCTATGGAATATACAAGATTGAAATTAAGAAAATACAGGTTTAATGTTTTGGTAGTAGTTGATTTTAAGGGTTATGAATATAAAATATGAATAGATTAATATGCCTAACGCTAACTACTTTTTTTTCTACATATTTATTATATGCCATTTAATTTCTACTCTAAATTTTATTTTCGTTCAAAACTTCTCGTAAAACAGTATTTCTAAAATATGTGTGTCGGTAAAATCGTTGTCCTCTATTTATTCACTAAAGCTCAATGTTTAGTTGAAACGCATTTTATGATGATCATTGGTGCAATAATTTCTTTGAAGTATCGAAATTTAATCTTTAAAAAATAATATTGTACATATGTGTGGGCGCTAATGTGGCTTCGCATTTGATTGAAACACTATAGTGCTGCCATCATTTAAAAAGTTTCTTTAAATCTTTGAAAAAAAATCTAAATTTAGTCTTCAAAATTTAATTGTGCTTACTTTAATCGTCAGGGGGCGCTTATTTGGCTCCGCATTTGCATGCACCACTTTAGATGTTGTCACGTTATTAAAAGAATTTTTAGATGTTTGAAAAAAATCTAAATCTAATCTTAAAATAATAGTATTCCATTCCACCTTGAAAGGGCGCTAATCTGGATCCGCAACTTCAGGTGTTACCACCTTATTAAAAGTTTATACACACTTCATTTACATAAAAAATCAATTAGTTGAAAATATTAGTTGAAAAAAATTATAAGTTCACAATATAAACTAGTCTTCTATGATAATATTATCGGTGTCACGCTTTAAAAGTTTATGCACACCTCATTTACATAAAACATCGATAAAATGAAAAAAAATAATTATATAAACGTCAACGTTCCTCACATTTTACCCTTGAATATTACCTAAAATATTACCCTTGATCACGATTTTTTTTAAATGATAACTTAAAATATTTTTTTTTTAAATTTCAGAAATACCCTTTGAAGATCACGAAAAAATATTTAAAAAAATGAAAATCTTCCTAGAAGATCATACATATTCATGATGATGACGGTAGAGGATCCGGCACTGTCTCCATTCTTGTCTACTAACAGCTTTTCACTGAACTTAATACTAATTACACCACTGACAACATTCCAACCACGAACTGTTTTGCGCCAGCGGCCAAAATTGGATTCCGACTCAATAGAGTTTGTGTCTTTCATAGAGTAGTATATAGGTTCTTACATGAACTATTTTGGCCGTGATATATCATTTCGTACACACTAATTAAATAGCTCTCTACAACATTGTCGTTAATATTTTTTTATTAATCACTCTTAGTTAGATCGCTCTTAGTCCTTGCAGGTTGACGAAGACGAGGTCCTCTCTTCGCGATTATTGGATATCAGAAAATGTACCGGGTGTTGCTTGGGATGTAAAACTGTGCTTAATTGAATGCATTTTTTTCATTTTTAAATATTCTGTCGCCAGTTATGCGGGAGGGGAGGGGGAGGCAGCAGGATGGTATAGAATTATTAGAATACAAATCAAAGAATCGTGCGACTTTATTATAGGCCAAAACAAGAAAATAAAAAATAACAATCATAATTGACGCGTATTTCGATGGAATTTTATTTTTTAAATAGGAGAATTGTCCTACGCAATCTATTTATAACACTTTAAAAAGATCTTACTTCGAAATATATAGTGATGGAATATCTGTGATAATATTTTTGATCGATAAGGGGCTAATTTGTACGAAAATCGCTTAAAATATGCTCTTCTACACCCAAAAATGGTGCCCGGATAAATTTTCCGATTTCATTTTTACCGAAGACTGGCCTTAAAACAGTCCGGATTTGAACCCATTGGACAAAAGTCTGAAAGGGGTTTATTTATTGCATTCACTTAGGACCGGGCAAGGTTCAAAAACTCGTTAATTGATTAATTAGGCGGCCAGTGAATATAGTTCGAAGAGAAGATAATGTACAAAGTTGTAACTGTTAAATTAGATTGAAATATGTTTATAAAAAGAACTGTAAATATGTAGGCAAGTAAAAATCTGCAATTTTTTGATAACTCATTTGAAAATTCATTAAAGATGTTTAATGAGTAATCTCATCTGTGTGTACTAATTCCCCCGTGGTGAAAGGGCGCCTACGCACCACGTCCACAAGACCCCCCCCAGGATGTCCCATGGCGAAGGGGAGGAGATTTCCAGCTTCACTTTTATAGAAGCCCCCCAAAGAGTGGAAGTCTGACTTGGCTTCGACATGACAACATCCATGCCCGCTGGCGGGATTCGATCCCGCAACCCGGCAATCCAGCGATCAGAGGGAAATGCATGCCCCTGACCGCTCGACCACCGAATCGGCAATCTCATCTGTACCTGAAGTTACCATATAAAACTTAAAAGTGTCATTATTATGGCCCATCCGGTATATCATAAATATAATGTGACATTGGTTCATGTTAAGGTTATTTTATTTAATTTATTACATGGTTAATTGATTAAATTTTATTTAATTAATGACATCTGGGATTCATTTCAATGTGGGATACACGTAAGCTTATTTGTATGTATAGCAATATGTGCTGTACATAAAAATAAGTAATATTGCAGAAAGAATAATATTGTAGAAAAAGCTGAAAAAAGCTGGAATTTAATGAAAGTGTTTTTAATAAAAGAAACATATATACTTCATACAAATTTAACAGTCGTCTTATTCATATTTATCACTAACAATTAATTAGTACATTTTAAAAGTGTATACATTTTTTAAATGTGTATTATCTCCCGGAGTTCTGGAGATAGGACGAAATTAGACACCTTAATACAGCGTTTTTCAAACTTTTTTTTGTCACTAACCCCAAAAGGAAAAAAAGCCCCTTTGTTCTACCTATCATTTACAACAGTTTTAGTATGCCAAGACTCTAGCCTTTGGTTAAATATATGCAAACTCTGTTACTTCTTACCCTACTTATTGAAATTTGTTTATTGCCTGCATAGTTTTACCGCTTCTACCTTTTTGAACTTCTCTAGTTACTTAATCTTCAGCGTTTTGACTGCCTTAATTCGCCTTCAGTATTGAATGTCCATGTAACATGAAATATGTTGATAAATGTAGTTTTGACTATATTGAGGCTTTGAATTTACCATTTTGAAACTTGAATTTGCTTGGCTACTGTTGTGCTTGGCTACTGTTAAAAATTGTTTCATGCCAGCTGTCTACTAGTATTGTGGCTTGTATCACGTGATGCATTGCAGATTTACTTCATCGCCAATCTTTTAATTTTGCCTTTATTTTATATTAATAATATCCAGGGAAATAAGCAAATCTTTCTCATTTAATATGGCTCTTATATTTTCGTCCTGATTCTGTGTATTACCGCACATTTCTCCAGTATGGTCACATACAGTCATCTGTATTAGGCTAGCCTGTTCTGCCTCAAAAGTTTTGCAAGATTTTTTATTTTTTATTTTCAATGTTAAGCAAGATAGTAACACCTTTAGAAACTTAGTTAGTTTGAATCTATTTCTTAGGTCGGCCATATGCGTACAATTTGACCCTCAGTTAAAAGTGACCGGACATATTGTGAAAGATATCTGTCTGTTACACGTTTCCACCCCCAACCCCCCTTCACACAGATCAAACCATTGGAACATCATCTGTAATTAGATTCGGAATTTTGCGGTGAGTGGACAGATTATGTTGAGCAATGCTTGCACATCTATGAACTGTAGACTCCTCGGCTGGAAAACCATGACATATACGACGGTTTGACCACAGCGCTGGTACAACCGGCTGGCAGAACTGTGGAAATTCCCATAGTCCGACAGTCCAAACGATTTGCCTGCAAACTTCCCCACACACATTAGTACAGACTTTCAACTTCAGACTCTTCAGGCTGATCAAAAGGCCTAACCTTACATGTATGACTCAGCGAGGTCTTTTCTAATATCTTGCGTTTCGTATAAGAGATATTTCTTGTCAGAGTACATTGCTTGCACAAAAGTAGCAAGCAAATCTAAAAAAACATTGTGTTAATACAAAATACTATATTTTGTTGTTATTTTTTTAGTATCATTGTTTCATATATCTAAATTAAATTAAATTTCATCATTTTAACTACTTTTGCGTATACAGGGTGTCCCAAAAACATTGACCTCGGCTTTTATTCCTTAAATATTGATCTTAGATATATATAATAAATTATAAAGTTGCGTGAAAAAGGTACATAATTTTAAGAAATCGATAAAAGTTTTCAGGGGATTAAATTTGAAGAAATACAAAATTTAAATTTTTTTACAGCCGCCGTACAAAAACATTTCCAATGAGTAAAATGTACCTCATACACTAATAAGGTGATGTACAAAATTTCAGCATTTTATTATAAAAAGTCCCAGAGATATGTTTAAACAAAGTTGGTGAGGGATTAATCACAAATTGAAATGTAAATGTTCACAGCAAGAGTGCAAATGACGCAACGCAGAAATGCATCATAGACAAATAGTATGTGACTCTTATCTTTAATGGATCTTTGGCATGGATGTAAAACATTTTGAACAAGCTTTGTAATCTTTGTGTAAATTTATTATTTCTACACCGTGTATATACTTTTGTATCAATAAATAGCAAAATAATTATTTATTTATGTAATCATTATTTTCTTTCTGAATTTGTGTATGACCCCTGAAACGCGATCTGCCAACATGATTTTTCCCCTCTGTAAACCAATGTCGATGCATCGAAAAGTCGTTTAAGTCAGCATTTTTGTCTTTTCATAACTCTGGGACATTTAATGATAAAATGCTGAAATTTTGTACATCACTTTATTAGAGTATAGGGCACATTTTACTCATTAGGAATGTTTTTGTACGGGTCCCTATAAAAATTTAAATTTTGTATTTCTTAAAATTTAATTCCCTTGGGAATTTTAATCGATTTCATAAAATTATGTACCTTTTATTACGCAATTTTATAATTTATTATATATGGCTAGATCAATATTTAAGGAATAAAAGCCGAGTTCAATATTTTTGGAACACCCTGTGTATAGTGAGAGAAAACAATTAGATATGCGGATTTTACCTGCGGATTATAGGAATATTTTTTTTCTTTCTCTGGAAAATACGAATATATACGCATAGTAATTGTTGCCGTGTGACTGAAAAGTCAAAATTTTGAAACTTTAAACATATTTTTTTCAAAGTGGCACGTTTCCAATTATATACAATTTTACAGGACTATTTTTGAAAATACGTAGATTAAAATTATAATTTTTTGACACATTAGATTTACGTCAGAGTTTAGAAATTTCAAAAATGTTTCGCACGATTCGCCACCGGCCGTCGAATTTGTTGCTCAAGTCCTCTGGATGAGTCGGACGGTCTGGATCTTCAACACGATTCGCCAAGAAAGCGATAAATGTATATCCTAGAGTCAACGTTAGAATCATTATGGCACAGATCTTGGCCATGATTACTTGGCTATTTAGATGATTGCGAAATAAGTAGCTTGATTTCAGTATGTAAGGAAAGTTATGTGCTACAAAAATAAAATTGCTTACTCAACAAATATTTATTTGTGTCTTTTATTTTAATTCAAGAAGCTATTATAAACCTAACAAAGCCAAAACTACAGTCTTAAGTATAATTATTTTATACACAAAAGCATATCCTAAAGCGCTTAACATGGACTTCATTAAATTAATTAATCAACTGAACATTTATAAATTAATTCGTAGACGCACGTTTAAGTGATGAAAAGTTCCGAAACCTCCTTCTAAGTTCCAATTTTCCAATTAGAATATATTAATTTGCTTTAATCATGCATGTTTGTGAGTAATTTTAACTACTTCCTTATAATGATGGCAATAATTTTGTTGAAGAAAAGGAGGCGTTTTAAGAACTGAATTGCTTTGAAATGAAATTAGCAACTACGTGCCTTTTTCACAAGATAACGAGTTGCAGTTAGAAGTGTTGTTTAGGGATGTTAAAGATAATTTATATTTATATCCAACCTGAAACAACCAAATAATTTTCTCGAATGTTTAACGTGGTATGAATGGATTGCAATGCACCTGAAAAGAAAGTGCCTTTTAGATTAGTGATGGGGAAGCTTTTTCTATGTTTCGATGCATCGTATCGTTTAGGAAGGCATCGATGGTGTATCAATGACAATACCGCTCCAGATTGTATTGATATTGTATTAAATGGACGTCATAAATATTTTACAAACCACATGTATACATAATATATAACGTACAGAACCTTATTTTACAAAACTTTTAATATTTTTTGCAGTTTTCTTTTTTAAATATTACAATGTTTCTCACAAAAAGGAGAGATGCCCAATGTGGAGATAATAAACAGACAGGACAAAAGTACAACTTACAATTTAATTTATACAGATAATAACAATTTTTCGATTAACCAATAGTTTTTTTTGTAGACTGCGTTTCTGATTTTCCTATTAAGGTCAAAAATAAAAAGTATTTTTATTTATTGATTTTAAGTAGGAAACATACTGTTGGCCAGAAAAAAGCCGCAGATACTCTGGTCTATTCCCTCACTGCTGAATTTTGACATTTGTATCTTATGTCTGCCTTTTATTATGAAGCTTTCATTTTTGTTTAGATAGAGACACAAACAATGACGGAGCCACGTTATCGGATTTTGGATTAGTAGTGGTACTCGATATTGCTTGAGATTTAAATAGTGTACAAATAATAATTAACTTCGAATTTCTCCATTTACTGCAACAAACTAATCTGCTTTTTCATTCACTTCTAAGTCTTTTTATCAGCGGAAAGTATGTTTTCCAACAACTTCACAAGTGGGTTTTGGTGTGAAGTAGCTGATATATTATAAACTTAAAGAAACTTCAAATTTTCACGTTACTTGTACAATATTAACAATATTTGCACTGAGTATTAGTATGCTACATATGCAGATTTTACATTTGAAAATATTACATAATTCACACATTCTGTTGCGTCAGGCCCTCTGATTTTTTCAGAAACTTTGACTTTTGCATTAATTGTTTCAAGAAATATAATATAGGCAATGTATAATATAATATGGGCCTAGAGAACATATGGTCCACCGTGCAATACTGGTTCACGGAAATCAAAATGGGCCACATAGTAGAAACAACTTGGGGTCACATAATAGAAACAGCTCAAGAAGACAAATAATAGAAACAACACAACAAGACACATAACAGAAACAACTCAACAAGACATATAATAGAAACAACTTGATATTTCTAATCCACGAAAACATATATCTACATACTATATTTAGAAAACTAACAACGTCAAATCCATTTATATATCCTTGTAGGGTTTTGAAAGGGTTGTGAACTAGTCGCCCAGTAGTCATAGTTAGCTGACATATCGAAATTAGAGCCACATTATCTAATGTTCAAAATATCTATATATCAAAAAATCATAGCCATTATAATTCAAAACTTAAGATTTCAATTCAAAGTCCAATTATATATCCTTATAGGATTATTAAAAATGACAAATCATTCGCTGATTGTTCATAAATATCACATTTACTTTTCGGGGCATTACAAACTTCACAAACATGAAAATGTTAAGCTTCTCCAGCGTATTATTTATGTCTATTTTTTATAGTTTAGAAGATATTTCGATTGAAAATAAACGAAATGCAACAAAAACGTCGCATGCATCAAAAATATTTTTGTTTATTCATAAATGTTACAATATTTCTGTCAAAACAGACATAAATTGATTACATCCTTATCGATTAGGTGTGGAGATATAAGCATCTTAAGTGTTTACATTTTTCGTAGAGTTCCTATTTCAGATGGATACCCTCAACCATACATATTATTCAAGAATTTGTATTTGCACCAAATTTCAAGGTTCTATCTCAATAATCGATACGTCATATATTTTATATGTCACCTAACTTAGATCCATCTGATTTAAATTTCTAAAAATATTAAATTTCCACAAGAAAAAAATCAAAATATTGTCTGCACATCAAATTCTATATATGCATCTTTAAGGGAAGTAGAATAAGAATTTTTGGACACATATACACATTTTAGGCTTTATACATGTAATAGATGCAATGGGAGATATGTTCATGTGTAATGGAAGGAAGATGTCTACACACTTTCGACACTCCTGTACTTTAACTTCAAATTTTCTCAAGCATTGTGTCGAGATATTGACTCATGTACCAGTAATTTATCTATTTATCTGACTGTAGCTAGCAAATCCCATACGTAAATGCACATTTTCTATTTTATATACTTTTATATGTAATAGAAATGTTACTAGATTTTATTGTGATAAGTGAAGCAAGAAAAAACAATGATTGAATTAAAACGTATTCATGATCACAAACTTGTATTTATAAATTCGTTAAGTTCACGATGTTATATTTGCAATACGTACATCCAAGGTATCTGTAGTAATATTTTAATTCATGTGTATTATACAGTGATATATTCGTATCACTATAATATCGTCAATATAGTGATATTTTAATTGATTTCGCTATTCTAATTATCACTTGAACATTTTAACTAAATCGCATTAGCTTATCTACACTATCCAGACCGCTCAACTCAACCACTTATCTCTCCCATATATCGAGGTCTGATTATAATATTATAGTTCCTCGTTGAGTTGGTCTCATGCGATGCGATTGCTGAGCAGTAACTTGTAGTGAGTGACTTTGAGATAGAAATACGAAATCTAATCAGCAGCCACCAAGGTTGAGATAAACGATCGAAAGCGATTTAGATCCATTCGGAATAACGTTCTTCACTTTAACCTAAATACACACACATATATCTATATCGCGATGAAATAATAATAATAATAATAATAATTAATAATGACTACAGTCTCTCTAAAACATAATCAAATTATCGAACTCCCACAAAAATCGCTTAATTCGACTTTTCTTTTTTTGCCCATATCGGATTTTCAGGGCACTTTTAGAGCAAATAAATTAATTTATAAATAGGTGATATGTTAAATTTTATGCACCTTTCAGAATAAACTTAGAATCCTAAATATGATAATAAAAGATTCATATTACAGGTTCACTATCTAGCTTATGGTGTTATCTCTCGATGTTTTCCTTTGCAATGTTATTGTTTATTTGGAAATTATATTTTTCATTGTCTTGAAGACATTTTAGTGACGTTTTAAATTTTATAAAATGCAGAGAATGAAATATTGTTAAGAAACGTATCCTCTAGAATCGTGGGTGTATACGCAGGATACAAGAACGAGTCCAAGTTTCTGCATAACTTACGTTTATTCACAAGCACAAAGTAAAAAGGAACAATATACAATCAAACATCACTTAAATGCTTCACTAATTTCACAGAATAAGCGATATTATTTTCAAAATACTGACGAAAATAATTTCACAAAACAGCCGCTATTATTCTCAAAACATTGACAAAAATCATAGTGCAATGTAGTTCGTTTCACGTCAATTCGTCAACTCTACTCCAACGGAGAAATGAGTCCTTTTTATAGTTTCTCTAGGAACTCTCCCCATATCTCATAGACTATTCGCTATTTCGTGAAGTGTCTGGAACATTACGCAAGTCGCCAAATTGGGGATAAATCGTCAAATCTGGCAACCCTTCTTCTAACTGAGAAATCCTAGAAACCCTAGGCTGGCGTCATGCTGACTTCATGGACTGTGTTTTCTGTCCCTGGCCTTCGAGACAGACTAATGAGGAGACGCCAAAGGCAATATTGCTCGTTCGGAACAATATTATTATAACGCGTGCAAAATATATGATAATGTGCAGTGACTGAACCCGGTTAAATGGTGCACATGTAACCTGGAATTCGTTGGCCAGTATTTTAAGAAATTAGAATTTTATTATTTCATCTTTTAGTTCTTCCAATTATATCTTTTCGGAGTCGGAGTTATTTCGGAGAATTTAGGAAAATTCAATATTCTCTAAATTCGTACAAATAGGTACAAATTGAATTTAAACTAGAATTCAGTTGAACAGTTGAAAAAAAATAATCTAAAGGTACTCGGTTCTACGGCATTTGTAAAACCGAACTTATAAGGATTAAAAACTAGATAGGGAATATTATTGATATTCGTGCAATATTCATGCTATTGATATTCATACTATTGATATTCATGCAATATTCAAGCTCTCCAGTAAAATATTGATATTTATGAAGTGTTTTACTAGAGAGCTCGTTGTCTAATGGATTAGCGGCCAATCGACCGACATTTGGCAACAACAACATATTCATGCAATTTCATGTTTTATCTTTATGGTAGTTATTTAAATTTTAGTGATGTCGAAATATTTTAAATAATCATACATATACTCAATTATTTCCCTAAGTATGTAAAATAATTTTCCACAAATAAATTAATAAACTGAACATTAATTAATTAAATTAATATGTTCTTTGTATATTTATTTTCCTAATCTATACTTTTCCCATTGAAATGAATACATTTCCTTTAATTGTGGCATTTTAAAAGACTTTTATATTGCTTTCTCCGAATAATGATGATAATTACCGAATGTAAAAGGAATTATTTGAAGAATTATTGCTGTTTAGAAATGAAAGTGCATCTGTTTGTCATAAAAAGAGAAATGCAACTCAAAGAATTCATTAAGGGTTTTAACATTTTCCAACATAGTTGAAAAGTGTTTATGACTTTGGTTATTCTGTCTATCTGTTTGTCCATATGCCTGTCTTTTTGCACGATAACTGACATAAAAGTTACTTTATCGAGTTGGCTATTTAGTATGTGGTTGAGACGGTCTGTGGGATGTTTGAGAATTCAAATTAATAATATCATCCAATTAGTTTTGAATTAAACCCTAGTTGAAAAACAGGAAATACATTGAACACTATGGGACATATTGCTTAAAATATTTTTTAAGCAAAGTTAAAATTCACAAATTGCTTCGAAAAGTTTAAGAAATATTCAAATTATAATATAAAATGTGTAAAAAAATTTGAGCCAAATATGCTGGGTGTTTTTTTAAATAAAAACTAAAACAATTACACCCATATTATATAGTTTCCCGGCCGCCCTGTTTTGCTGCTCTATATCTTCGGATGAGTCGAACAGCCTGGGTTTTCGACCCATATTATATGTTCCGGCCACTCAATTTCTTTCCCCTATGTATACCGTAGATGTTTAAATATCGTTTAAATTTACAAATTTATATTTATTGGTTCATCCGTCATAAAACCGCTTTAATTTTGCATATTATCTCTGTAGCTAAATTCTGTGCCATCGCATTTACAATATTTTTTATTTTAAATTATCACTAACCTTTCATTGTTCCTGCAACGACGCCTAATTTTAACGCTAAACTATCACATAAAGAATGTGAACAAATCAAGCGATTGCAAGTGAGCTGTATAAGAATTGCTGAATTTTTTCACGCAAAATTATTTAACTCTGGAGTCTGGAATATAAATGATATGGGTGAAATATTCATCGATTTTACATAGAGTGGCAGATAATTTTTAAAATGAAATGGTTTGTCATAGTTACAATAATTTCGAAGAACTAATTTAACATAAGAAAACGATGTGGTTATTATAAAAATGAAATATTATAATTGTAATGTCATATTAACAGAAAAAGCATCGTAAACACTTCAAAAATTGCACTTTCGATGACGTTATTTGAACACGTGTTCATTTTATGTAACTAGCATTGTATTTTTGAATGAAGTTCTATGATTAACTTCGTCGTTGGTAATTTTTGAAGCAGCTTGAAATGTAAATAAAATTCCATTTCAGTTAGATAGTGTTTCATAATCAATGTTTTATGCATGATTGATATTTGTTGTTTAATTAATTGAAACGAGGAGCGACGTAACTAAGTTTCTTACTTTTGAGTTGGAATCAATTTGCTTTTGTCTGTTCTTCAGTATGTTTGTCATACGATAACTCCTGTGAAACTTAACTGAATATTTTAAGCTTTTGACATGTAGGGCTGTGTTTGTTAATGAAAGTGATTAAAAAATATAGCATCTTGCATTTTATTTTTCTAAATACATCACTAAACTGCCCATTGCATATATAAGTTGTCTGAAACAGCTTAATTATGTAATGGGCTGTTAATGTTATTATTGGTCTATTTACCTGTCTATCTGTCAGTTCGTTTTTATTTCGTCAGCTATATTAGCTCTTCTGAAACAGAATGGAAATTTTTAATTAAATATTTGAATATGTGGTGAAGAAGATAGCTTGAAGATCGATTCAAATGGTGGTCGGAAAAAATATCATCTGTTGTTCTTCCTTTTATGCATGATTATGACAAAATTTGTCTGTGCTACCATGATAAAAAATATATATAAAATTTTAAATAAATTTCAAAGTTTTTGCTCGGATTTTAAAAAAAAATTCTATCTAGTTCTATAGTTTTATAACAAAGCCGTATATAAAGTTTCGTGAAAATCCATTAATATTTGTGGCCGCTATCGTCTACACAAAACATCGACCACACACATACATATATAGGTGGACGGATATCACTCCAAAAATAGCCAAAACGTGTTCAAGAGGTCTCAAAAACGTATATTGTCATCAAAATATCGAATTCGAAAATTTTTGCAAAATCAATACTTTGTACTATATTACATAGTATGAGAAAGTGAAAATTCTTTGTTCTGAACATATTGTTTGGAATACAATATAATGGACATGGATTCACGTAGGTTAAATTATTCTTACAGCAATTGTTTCTGGGGTTGCTTACAACGTTTATCCAACCTCCTCAAATTAATCAACTTCACCGACACGCTGTCGGTCGTTTCTTAGAATAATAATTTTTTCGTTTATTACTCCAGTAATTTATTTATTTTTTTGTTTTTGTTTTTCTGATGCATTTGACCGTGGTTGATTAATGCTACGTAAGATGGAGTACTTCTGCTAAATATACATTTTCATTTATTTTAAGAGTTCTAATGTATATGTTTGATTACAGAGAACCAAATAAGATTAATTAAATAGCTATTTTTTGACATAATTTCCTTCAAAAAGTATTTGACAAATCGGTATTTAAAATGTGTACAACCATTTGATTTAAGTTTGTGTGAAATTCAATGCATAAAAAGTAACTACCCCAAATAACTGGAATTCGTATTATTTAAACAACAGCTATTTATATTGCACTATTTATGCCTCAAGTAGATTAGGCTAGGTGTACATAACCTTTTTAATAGGACCATTAGTCTAAGCATGCACAGTGTGCTTAGAGGTTAAATTTTCCATGTAAAAATTAATATAATGGCGAAAATAATATTAATATTAATAATAATAATCATAATAACAATGATATTTATATAAATAATAATAATAATAATAATAATATTAATATTAATATTATTATTATTTATTTATTAACTTTCTTATGAACACAGTAAGTTTTCACTACAAGAGCGAAACATTTTCAAAATATAATATTATTGTAGAAAACTGATCATTATATTCGAAAATTTGCTATAAGGAGATCTTTACTTATATTATCGTTTAAATGTATTAATTCCTTCACCGTTAGCAAGTGGCCGACCTTAAGGGGCTTCAATCTGGCATAGGTCATGCTACGGAAATTAATATCAATGAAAGATAGTTGTTTCACCAGGATGTTACTTATAAATAAAGAAAAACAATTATAATGGATACGAAAGATTATAACACTGTTTAATAAATCCATTGATTAGAATAATTTTCATCCCGTAATCGCAGGATTGACAAAAACATCTGAGATTGCAAACCCTAATCTTAGGTTGTTCCGTAATTCAAGAATTTGCGATTTGTATAATCAGTATGTGGCACATTTCCGTTGTTTATCTTAGACAAATTCGTAACAATTTCTCTTGAAAATGATTTCCTGGAAGTATTTCTATTGTTTTTCATAGTAACTTCTGAATATGTTAATAAACTCATATGATTTCATATTAAGCCTCAATATAGATGAACATGATTATTTATACGAATACCACAATTTGCAATCACATTGACAAGTTTATGAGACTAATGTTCATAAAATTTAATAATAAATGTTAATACTCAATGTTGGTTTTTTTTCATAGATTTCAATAAGTATATATTTTAACACATAATATTAAACAAGAGAATCGGGTAAATTCAGAGACCTATTAGAGCAGTGTGTATTCAATCTATGAACCGCACAGATGACATACATGCAAGATAAGGCAAGTAAGCATTCGACCTCTGAGCTAAACTATATAATCTTTTGCATGTAGATCTGAACAAGATACATTGTATACCCCCAAATCGGGTGAAAATCACTTGAGCTATTTTAATATTACGAAAGATGATTGATTTTGGCAAAATAACGTCTTTTAGCTAAACATTAACATAGATTAGCTATTAACATGTGGTCATATCACTTTAGCAGTTTTCAGATTTTGATCTGTCAACTTAGTTAACAATTTTGACAAAATCCTGTGTTTGATCAGTAAACGATTTTGACAAAATCCCGTTTTATAGCTAAATTATATAAATTAGTTTCCTGAGCTCACATCTACATAATATATGACACTTGCACCAAAATTGAATCCAAATCGCTTCAGCGGTGTTCCAAATTACAAAAAACCGACAATTTGACACCAATTTATCCATCCATACCCTTACCCATAGACATATAAAAGTCCTATCTGTTATCTAGGAACCTCACCGATGAATTTACGGTGAAACCTTGGCTTGTGAGTAAATCACAATCACCATACTTTTCTTAGGCTAAATCAGTTTAAATAAAAAGTGTGTGCAGTCTATTATTAAAAGCATATCTGTTACGAAAATAGGTAACAATCAACCTACAAAGATGCCTGCTTCAAGTGAACTTGGCATAACGAAATTTAAGCGAATTTATTTCTATGGCAGAATTGATGCAAGTAGCAAATTTTCTTGCTACCTATGCCTTTAAAATTTAGTATAAGATAATTAAAAGTATACTAAATTTTGCATTCCAACCTAACACTGCTTTAAAAATAAAACGAAATGCAATCCCTTTTTTTAACCGTGAGAGTTTATTCTTCTCAAAATAGTTGAACGTTATTTTTTCTTAAAACAGACATAAAAAGTGGACAGATTCTTTCACCTAATATCGCCGCCATTAAAGTTTGTTTTGAAGCAAGGAGTCGTTTGTCATTTTGAAACTTGATCTTACGGTTGATGGTCTTGTGTCTAACTTCGCAGAACAGAAATACTGTAAGTATTAAAATGTTTTCGTTGTCTCCAGAATTTATAGTTATAGATTCTGAGACAAAAGAGAAATTGCCATGCTAATGCATATTTACTATAATGTGTGTTTTTCTTTCCCATTTTTTTATTCTATGTAAAAGTGCAAATCTTTTTTTAAAAAATTGAATGTGTTTATCATCACCATTAGCACTAATTACTGTCGACTATGGCTTTACTTATTACTTTCTATCAAGCATATCCAAATAACATATATACAGGATGTTTCAAAAAATAAATGGGAGTTTTTCGTCTCTTGACTTCGTCTTTTTGACGTCTTTTAATTTTGTCTTTTTGGCTTTGGGTTTGTTGGTTCTTTTGCACTGAAAAAGGGGATCCCGCGTATCCCCAAAACATCTGCGTGCTGCATTATCATCTTATTTGTTTTTAAATACGTTGCTCAAGTTTTCCTCATCTTTTGCACAAAGTGTTTTTACTTATTGAGAAAAGAGGAGTTTTGGGGCCAAGCAACTTTCCCAAGTCTTTGTGGGAGCTCAACGCCATCTCTTAACAGAAATATCGGACTGTCTGCAAAATATATATCTTCACTCTGCTTATTTTACATTTTCGTTAACTTTCTTTAAAGTAAAATGAAATGAATGTTTTAATTGACATAAAAATATCCAATTGGGTGAAAAAAAAATTGAGAGCGTGTTGCCTTTTTAAAATTAAATGGAGCGTGACGCAACTCAATTTTCTCATAGAGTCCATTAAGTAGTTTGTTGTTTTTTGGATTTCAAATATTGAAAAACTTTAAAAAATCGATATCATTGGTACAGATAATCACATTTATAGCGGATTATCTATCACTTTAGAGGCCTTGAAAAATATTTCTATCGACACCACCCTTGATAATGCACCGCTCGGGGGGGGGGGGTAAATCTCCCCCCCCCCTCTAAACAGGATAATGACGTCAGGAACACAAAATTGTATCGCGAATATTTTCTCAACAATGATTAAAACTATTATGTTTCGTAATCATTGAGGCATACATACATAACCCCATTTATGCATGATTATTTTATATTATTGTTTTATGCTGTCATGTTAAAAAAAAAAAACTTATAAATTTTTGAATAAATTTCGAAGTTTTCGCTCGAATTAAAAAATAATATATTTATATAATAATAAAAATAATATAATTATAACAAAGCCGGATATAAAGTGTCTTGAAAATCCATTAATATTTGGTGTAGCTATTCTGTACACGAGAAATCGACCACAGACATACAGACACATGGGTACAAAGACAGACAAAACATGCTCAGATGGTCCTAAAACATATATTGGTCTCAAAATCTCGAATTATAAAATTTGCGTGAAAACAATACATTCTAAATATTATATTACATAGTATGAGAAAGGGAAAATGCGGCATATAATTTTGAGTTTTAAATTTCTTTCGCGTGTAATCCTCAGAATATTCGGGATATTTTGGCCTAACTTGTTTTGATGCCAATAGAATATACAATTTTAAGTACTCGGCTTTTTTGTAAAAGGAGTGGCATAAACATTTTCAATTTTCAATTCAATATTTTTTAGCTCTTCGAATTAAAATTTCTATTTGAAAAAAATTGCTTTCGATTTACAATATACCTATATAAAAAGTATTTGTCTCAAGCAAAAAATTTCGGAGTTATAAACTTGCACTTCAATTCTAAAGCACTCTGTATAATAATTATCTAAGGTATTTGTGTTATTACAGCATTGTTAAACAGAATAAAACTTATTACAAACAGTCGCAATTCCATTTATTTTGTTTTGCAACACAACTATTTTATCCGATATATTTGTACGAATTGTCATTTCTGCAAATAAATATTAAAAATATTACATTACAGAACCAGTTTAATAGACGAACAGTTGGAATTAGGCTTAAAGCTCGGTCTGACTAATTGCACGCATAATTGCATGACAATTTAGACATATTAAAAGTATTTTTAATTCCGTAGCATTGGCAATATTAAATAGTTTTGGTAAGTTTTATTTAATTACTTTTATTATGTAAATTTTATTGGTGTTCAATGTATTATTGATATTAAACAATAATACCATAAAGTGAATTTATTTCTTTGATTGAAACAGGAAATTCGAAACGTACTTCATATTAAGTAATGTTTCGAAATTTAAAAAGCTTGTTTAATGTGGAACTTTAATGATTGTGCCATTATTGCTTCATTCTATATTTTTATTTAAAAACACTCTTATATCACCTCAATATTTGATAAAGTTTTTCTTATGCAAAAACTGGCTGGCACTCTTAGTATATAATACGTGAGAAATTGATACTGGGAAATGCCTTATGTCTATTAATGGTAAAATAGTTTATATTAACATATAGTTTTTTATTAACATAACATAAATACTTTTTATTAACATACAGTTTTTAATAACATAAATATACTTTTTATTAACATAACATAACTACTTTCTATTAACATAAATGAATTCATCGGTGTCAATAAACTGTTGCCAGTTTAAAAAATACAATTCTAAGAACTTTTTATAATACATTTAAAAGATTAACTTCCGAATGAAAACTGAAATAAATGTAACTTTTATTTTTACAAACTAAGTAGTTGTAAATAATATTGAATATGAATGTCTCAGTTAAATCTCATCCCCAGATGTCGAATTCAGAAACCATATTGTTAAACTTTGCCTCACGTGACATATATATTTTGCAAAGTGACATATAATATCATTTTTTTTAATATAAGTTTTCACTCAATACAAATTTACTAACAAAATAATTCAGTCATACTAATGAGTAGACTGAAATTTGAACTCAGCTTCAAATAAATTGAAGTGGTTTTTATATAAAATTTAAACGCGCAACAATTTTTTTTGTTGGGGGGGGGAGTCAAATACTATTTTTTCCATCCTACCTAACATTGTATTTCCTTTAAAAAATATAGTAGAATACTATTCCATCTTTAACCATGAAAGTTTGTTCTTTTGAAAATAGGTCGAGGTTATTTTACTGTAAAACAGACATAAAAAATGAGCTGATTCTTTCTCGAAATATTCTCTCCATAAGAGTTTGTTTCAAAGCAAGTAGTCGTTTGTCATTTCATAACTTCATCTCATGGATGCAGTTTTTGTGTGTTTAACCTTGCAGGACAGAAATATGATGAGTATTAAAATGTTTTCGTTGTTTCCAGTATTTATAGGAGTAGTTTCTAAAACAAAACCGAATTTGCCATGCTAATTGAGTATTCATGTTAATATATGTTTTTCATTCGAAAAATTAAAAATAAAATTTGTGATTTTATCTAAAAGTGAGGAAATAGGAAAAAGGAGAGAGAAGAAAAGAAAAACTAATATGCTTATTCGTCAGAATCATTAATGTTAAAGTCCTCAGTGTAATATGACCTTCTTAAAGATTTTCAGGTCTAAGTTATATTTCATCAAAATTTGTTAGTATTTTTATACCGAAATATTTATATGAAATTTCTTTTTTTTAATATTACCATTTGTTTTCATTTCTCAAAAAGTAACTATTATTCTGAAATAATTTAATTTGAAATTAGATTTTGGCAAAGTAACTATTATTTTGAAATATTATATTTTGAAATTAGATTTTGAAAAAGTAATTACTATATTTTTTATTTTTGTTTGGGATTTGCTATTTTTAGAGTTTTTAATAACAATGCGTGAATTTATTTTACTCATTGCATTAATGTGTTGTTAATTAATCTATTTTTCCGTCATGTAATAAACATATGTTAATTTAAAACTATATCCTCATTTCATTCCGTCCAGTATTTGGTAACAAAAATTATATCTGAAAGTACTATTTTTCAATCTTAATGTATTTAAAACATATTCGATTCTTCCTGAAATTTTAAAATCTGTTATATTTCAATGTAGATACATTCTACAGAATTTGCAATAAATGGATCCAGTAACTGTTCTAATAATTCTATGAATTCCAATGAATCGAAATGAAAAAATTTCGCTTGCAGAGTTATTTTTAATCACATTAATAGTATGTTTAGATTATAAAATCGAAGCCTTGTACTACCATTTATAAATATTATCTATTTTTGATCTTTAGAGATCCTAACGCTGTTGATAACCTACACACAAAAACATTAACTTGTGTGAATAAGTATTGAATTAGCAAATAAGTGCGAATAAGTACTGATTTAGCGAATATAAATACTAAATTAGCAAATATAAGTACTGAATTAGTGAATATAAGTACTGAATTAGCGAACAAAAATACTGAATTAGCGAATAATTTGTAAAGAGAGTAAGATGAAGAAAATGGAACTTGAGAGCTTTATGAAGTGCCCAGTTATATAAGGTTAGAATGAAAATTAAAAATATTTAAAAAGTGACTTTATATAATCTGATGAAAAATATGTTTTTATAAATTTTTAATTTTCCTATATACAAAGTATATGTATAGGGAAAATTTTGTGTCGTTGATCAAAAATTGGAATTCGAGTTTTTGATGGAAGTGTATTTAAAATAATTCAGAAAATAAAAAGTAAAACACTTAAAGAATTATTTTTAAAAGAAATTATTTAAATGTTCCTTAAAATTGAGTGGTTTTAACATTACCGACATACGGATTAAGACTTGTAAACCCCCCTCCCCCCCATCATAAACTCAAAAGAAATTTAACAATATTTTTTCTCACAAAATTTAGTGATTATGTAAATGTTTGTCACATTTAAATATTTGATATCTTGTTTCGTCTGCAATTTTTTCTCAAAACGTGGAAGATGCGAAAAAAATGCACTATATGCACTAATAATGAAATTTATAAAATGACTACATGCACTAATAATAAAATTTATAAAATGACTACATGCACTAATGATGAAATTTATAATATGAACGAATGTTTAAATACATATTTATCGTTTGTAGCGCTATTCAGTTATACCGTCAAATCTTCGAAGGACCATTGAATATCAGTATAATCCAACTTTCCTGAGAAAGTGAACACCAATAGGTATTATAAAAAATGTGACACGATTAGGTCTATGCATAGTAATATGACTGTACTCGATTCAATGAAAGATATTGCTGTTATCATAACGGTTAATTTATAAAAACGAACTCGGTAACAAATGTGATATAAATTAAAAATACTCGGTAACAAATGTGATATAAGTAAAATACATTTTACGCAAAGGATACGGAAAACTAGAGTACCGTAAACAAGCAAAAATATCACAAAAATATAGTATACAGCTGTTTCGAGGATTCGCTGGATTTCCTTCGTCAGTTCAAAATATTGGTGCACATCAATCTTGCGTTCTTACTTCTCGTTTCAGATTGGTTGGACTGTCTCTCATGTTCCTTTCTAATTGGCTCTCTCATAATCCAGGTCTTGGTTATATAAACCCCTGTTTCTTCCTTAAGGGCCATCTTTCCTCTTATGGACTTCAGGTTTGTTGGTTCTCTTGCGCTGACGAATGGGATCCAGCGTATCCTCGAAACAACTGTATGCTGCATTACTGTGTTATTTGTGCTTATTTATGCTGCTCTAGTTTTCCTTTTCCTTAAATATTATATGGAAGAAAAACGTCAGTTACACTATTATAGAGTAATGTCTGACGAGTGTTTATAGGCAATAAACCTTTTTTGGAAAGCATTTATTTCATATATATTGTTAAGGTTATTGGTGAATTACTGTCGCATTCAAAACGCTAAAATAAAAAGCACGTGCACAGGAATATAGTGCAGTGCATGATTTTTATCTCACAGATGGAAACTACATGATTGCTTTTATTTGCACTCGCTCGTGAATCACTTGGGAAAGTTTAACAGTACTGTGGTGTGGCTACGCATCTACTAACCGATTAAACATGAATAGAATTTATTACCTGTCGTGAATCACTTGGGAAAGTTTAACAGTACTGTGGTGTGGCTACGCATCTACTAACCGATTAAACATGAATAGAATTTATTACCTGCCATACAAGCCTTTCGTTTATCCTTCGTGTGAACACCTACTAACTAAATAATTCTCTGTAACTTTGCAATTGGCTTTTTTCATCAATCTCGCTTTGTTGTCGTGTTTGGGATTTCCCTTTTTACATTATCCGCTAGGCGAGTTGAAATCTTTCGTATTCTATAAGGTATGGCCACTTAACCATTGATAGACCTAATGTGCACATCCCTGATTCATTATCTGGAAAAATTCAGAGTTATAGTTCTTAAGGACATCTTTAGGAACCCTGAAAGATCGAAAAAGTTTCTACTTATTACAAGGCAGCTAGATTTCTAAGTCCTACAGCAGATCCAGAGTGCATCTTTTATACATTGCGGTTGACAAGAGAATAAGCAGTATATATCTTATCTTTCATAATATAATTTTAGTTTTATAATCATAATATTTTGAAAGAAACTAAAACAGCCCTTCTACCCCACATAACACATAATACTTCTTTCCTAAAACCATTTTCAGTCTGTTTGTCAGAGTTTCAACTTCTTAAAAAATAGGTCGATTTTTTTTTCTTATCAGAAATAGAAAAAATGGACATATTGTTTTACAAAATACTGTAGCCATTAAAGTTGATTTTGGAACAAAGAGTTATTTGTCATTTTGCAACTTGTTTTGAGGGATAATATCTTTATGTCTACACATATAAAAGTACAAAAATAGGTAAGCAATAAATTGTTTGAGCCGTCATTTATTATTTTTCCTAGGCGATAGAAATAGTCACTTTGTGCATGTGTTAATTATTTATATCAAAAATAATATGCACGTTGTTATGTAAAAGTTGCAAAAGTTAAGTATTGCAAAATGAATCCATAAAATTTGTTATCAAACTTTATCAATATACAAGGATATTATGCATAATTATTTGAAAAATATTAACTTTTTTGTAAATAATTGCTTGCACCGATATTTATTTGCGTACTACTCAAACTGCTGCTTTGTAATCTACCTGAAGATGCGTGCCTGTGCGAAGATGTTTGTGCGAAGAAGATGCCTGCCTGTGCGTATGTGTGCAGTCTGTTGTGGGAAATTTAAGCTTCGTAAGGTCATGAAATTTACTACACGAGTATTTCAGGGCCCGAGATGGTGTATCTCCGTAATATTCTTTTTATTTAATCAAGTTTTTGAGTTATTTTATATTTTAGTATTACCATACAAATTGATTATGTAGCAACCGAAAATATTATCAGAGTTTCCATTTTGAAATCATCGGAAACATCAAAGAACGTCCTTTCAAACGATATTTGTGCCGACTCCGAAGAATAATTCCCTTATATTCATTTGTTTTTTTAAAATACATCGAAATTTACATTTTTTAGGTTATGGGATATTTCTTTCGCTGCATCGGAAAAATTAAGATTAACACAATGCTAATCTTAATGCTTGACAAAAGACTTTGTGGTTGACAAAATACTTTGTGGTTGACAAAAGACTTTATGGTTGACAAAAGACTTTGCGGATGACAAATGTTTCGACTATATCTTTAAATGATAAAAACAGAAATATCGAATTATGATGCAATTTTAACTTTGGCAATTTTTAAGCGAACCAACTGTTAAAATTTTCGAAGCCATGCAAATATTTTTCCTCCCCTGCGATCGTTTCCCGGACTGAAGTCGACCTATCGATTACACATGTCCAACTGATGGATTTAAGCCACGTCTACAGAAAAGGGGACTCTTTCTGCGTTTTTAGAGAACGTAGGGTGGTCAAAATAGGAGACTATTTTCTATCGCGTTTTCATGAGAGGTCAAAAAGGGATTTCGATGTTCGTAGGGGTAAGGTATAATTTCTGATTTTAGGTTGGGGCGTCTTATGACAGTTGCTCTTTGTACACGGATTGCATGTAATTTTGACTCTTATTTATAAAAATAAAATGCATTTTTTATATAATTTTTCTTATATAATAGGTTTATGATACAATATTTCTTATATAATGTTTTATTAGAAAACGAATGACACCAATATTTGAAAGCTAGCATGAACCGTTCTCAAGATATTGCATATTTTCTAACACATTTATCAAAAATATTACATTAAAATTTAAAAAAGTATTAACTATTGTAAAATATGCTTAATTTCCATGAAATATTATGCGACAAATTTGTTAACATTATTCTCATGAATCTAGTTGGTTCCATTCACGAGTTGAGATTCTTGTGTAACATTTTTGTATTTTTACGACTACTAATTCGCCAATAGTCATTTTTAAGTGCTTCTTTTAGTCTGTGTGTAACGTTTGGCGCTAAATTTGTGGAACTTGGTGACTAATTTAGCGAAATGCCGCCAACTTGGGAATACGTTGCTCCAAATTGACGAAAATATAGTCAAAATTGCAAAAATGATACCAAATTAATGGACGCAAAATTTATAACATAATTATCAAAATATTTTAATATGTGGACTATATTATTTTCCCATGGTATTGTACAGGGAAAGTATTGGAATCGTGTTGAAAATCGCAACTCAGGTTTCTTGGAAAATTTAAAATTTGAAGATAGCAAAGCACGCACTGTCAGAGTCAATAAGTGTTGGCTGGGTCATGAAAGTACACAAGTCCAGTTTTAAAGAAAAACTTCGTTCACTTTATTTGGTGAAAAGCACAACTCGGCATATTACACGTACCTGGTAATTTTCCATGCCGTAAAACATCAAAAATATACTATGTACAAAAAATTTTTTAGTTGTAAATGACTAGACAGAGATTTCTTGAAGCATTTGGTAGTAAGTTACTATACTACCTCTATCACTTGCGTGTATTTCAGCCACCATCACTTGGCAAAGGGAAACCAAAGGATAGAACATCAGGAAAATCTTTAAAGCGGCTTCCGAACGTTTGTAAGTAAATTTAACGTTCAATACATGCTGGTCCAAACTGACCACATCTGCATCCGTTTCGACTATTCACCGTCGTCAAACGATATTCCGCAGTGCTTCTGTCAAAAAAACATTTCTGTCTGCCTGCATCAGACCATCAGTGTCTATCTCGTCTGACTTCTTCAGACGTCTGATCTCGATCGAACCTTTCGACCTTCTCATTTGCTTCAAGAAACCTCTGCCCTATATATCCGAGAATGGACAGTTCCGGAAACGCCCCCGGATATGCAAATCAGATGCGTACGCATTGAGAACTGATTTGCATGAAACCTCATGTTGAAAAACGTCACGGTTCACGCCGGTGAACGGGAAGAGTCGTTCATATTAAATTTGCATAAACGCCCGTTCACAGGAACGTGAATCGCGATGTATTGATTATTTCCAACAATCGGCCCCCTCATGCAAATCCTTAAGTCTCAATGCATATGCAAAAGAAAACCTACTCTGAGAAACCAAGGTATATCAATAAACACCAAGGCCCCCAGTATCCTATCAAACATATAATGAAGGAAAAAATTTAAAGTATTATATCATTATTAAATTTAAAATAAAATGCATAAGTACTTATAGCATCTGAAAAATAGTCAAGTATTGTCGACAATATTGTAACAACAACATTTCACATCAAGTAGAAATTTATATACAACACAACTTCAATGCTTAAGTATCAGCATTCAAAAATTGAAATTTTAGTTTAAATTTAATTATAAGTATCCAAAATTTAAGTATAAGCACATTATCATATTAAACAAGTTAACTTTAAAAGATTAAGATTTTGTATAAGCATAGAATTTAAGTTTACTTTAAATTTGAGTATAAACACTATAATTCAAAAAGCTTAAAAAAATTTAGTCTATTAACACAATATAAGTATACATAATTAATACTATTAGACTGCATTGATATACCAAATATTTAAAAATACATGATGCAAGTAATTAGATAATAAAATTCCTTTATCAAAACTTTCAACACATACTTTTTACCAAGTTGAAAAATACAAAATTTTATACACATAAGCTATTATTTAGCATCATGCGGGTCATGGAAAATGGATGTATATACAAAGGTGTAAAGTGAAAAAGATTCAATATCACAAAAATTTATACTCAAGATATACTATCTTATATCAATGAGGTTTAAGATAAACAATAATGTATATATATGACATCTTTTAAAAAAAAAATTCCCAAGTTGTAAATTCAATTTAGTATTTAAAATTTTCTTTAGACTAAACATTTAATCTCAAAAAGTTTTGATTTAGTTTTTAAAAATTTTATTACAAAATTTAAGTATTATTTCCTTAGTCATTGGTTTAGTAAAGTGATCTGCTAAGTTATCTTTACTATTTACAAATTTAACATTAAAAGATTCATTGACTATTAAATTTCTTAGGAAATGATATCTAACATCAATATGCTTAGTTCTATTGTTTTCAATTGGAGAGTTAGAAAAATTAATGGCTGCTTGGTTGTCGCTAAAAATAACACTGTTACTTTTATTAAAGTTTAACCCAAGTAAATGACATTCTTCAATTATGTTTTGTACCCATACTATTTCCTTAGCGGCTTCAGTTAGTGATACGTATTCAGCTTCCATGGTTGATAAGCTGACACACTTATGTTTAAAGGTACGCCAAGAAATAGGTACATTGTCAATAAAGAGTATCATGCCTCCAAGTGAAACACGGTCATCTCGGTTTGCAGCAAAGTCAGAATCTGAATAACAATTCAATTTTAACTCCTGAATGTTAGATAAATTCAACATATAGTTTTTAGTCTTTTCAACATATCCTAAAAGTCTTAACAATGCATCCCAATGCTTAATTCCAGGGTTTTCTTGAAATTGAGATAATATATTGATGGCGTAACAAATATCAGGTCTAGTCCGACTAGATATAAAAGCCAAACACCCAATTAAGCTCCTGTAAGGAAAACTTTGCATTTGCTTTATTTCTTCACTTGTCTTTGGACAATCTATTTTACTTAGAATATTCCCTTTAGAAATGGGAAGTGAAGTAACTGGATATTTATACTGTTGAAACATTTGACATACTTTATCTATATACTGACTTTGATGTATAAAAAATTTATTGTCACACTCTTTAAATTCCACGCCTAAAAGTTTTCTAATTTTTCCTAATACCTTGATATCAAATTCTATGCTAAGTAATGAAACAATGTGGTCTATGTCCCTTTGATACTTTGAGAAGAGAATTATGTCATCCACATAGACTAGCATAAGAACTTTGCTATTGTAAATATATGCACAATTACACCATTGAAGTTTTAAAAAATTTAATTCTTTTAATTTGGTGTCAAGTTCATTAAACCATTCTCTTCCACTTTGATGAAGACCGTAAATGGCTTTCTTCAACAAACAAACATAATCAGGCTGTTCCTGATTGACATAACCTTGAGGCTGTTTCATATATACCTTTTGACTCAATTTAGCATAGAGATAGGCAGATTTGATATCTAATTGGAAATGCATCCAGCCAAGCATGCATACGAAAATTGAGAAGAATGCTCTAATTAAGTTGAAGTTAACAACAGGGCTAAAAACTTCATCGTATGATTCTCCCTTTTTCTGACCATACCCCTGGGCTACCAAACGAGCTTTAAATCTCTTGATTTTCCCTTTCTCGTCTTTCTTAATAGTGTAGACCCATCTACTGCCTATATACTTTTGTGAGGTGGATGCAGGAACTAGTTCCCAGACACCCCTCTCTTGCATTACGCCCTCTCTTGCATTACGGCCATTTCTTCATCCATAGCATTACACCATTTTTCGGACTGGGAAGATTTAATAGCAGCGTTGTACCCTTTTGGTATATTTATTTCAATATTGCTTGCTTCTGGTCTGCCTCTGACCCTTTTAAGACCTTTATTTTCCCGAAAATTAAACAGTTGCTGATCAAATTGTATATTCCTTTTATCACAATATTTCTTAACATCATTGTGCGACCTCAGCCTTTTATTATCTCCTTGAGCGTAATAATACACATCGGTTCTACTCCCATCGGGTCTTGGAACCGTCTTTCGCTGCCAAGCAATATCCGAGCAAGGAGTCATACTGGAGTCAGCAGCAGAGTCCGTTTCCTCACTGGATTCAGACGGATCGTCACCAGTGTCTTCACTCTCTCCTGCCCCCCCATCAGACTGCCCTCTCGGATATTCCCCGTCAGAGTATTCTGAAAGGTTATCTCTTGATATCCCTGAGGAGATATTTCTGGGACAAATTGGGTCCAGGATGCCTTCCACTACATCACCCTCATCAAACCTCACATTGCAGGTCTCAATTGTTCGTTTCTCCCCTGACAAAAATATCCTATAGCCCTTAGTTTTAGTAGCATAGCCTACCATCACCCCTTCTGTAGCTTTCATGTCTAACTTCTTTCTGAGCTGACTGGGTTTGCCTACATATGCTCTACAACCAAAGGTTCTAAGATGTTTGACTGAAGGTTTTCTACCACTGTAGAGTTCATGTGGTGTTTTTGTCTTAAATTTGTGACATATTCGATTTTTAGTGTATGCAAAACACAATATTGCTTCCGCCCAGAATCTGTCATGCAATTTGCAGTCGTTCAACATGGCTCTAACACAGTCAAATGCGGTTAAGTTGAATCGCTCTGATACTCCATTTTGCTGTGGGGTATATGTGTTAGTCCTCTCAGCCTTAATACCGATATCCTTCAGGTAATTTTTGAACTTATCATGGCAGAATTCCATCCCATTATCCGTCCGGATACATAGAATTTTAGTACCTAACTGCCTTTCTTCTCTGGCCTGAAACTCTTTAAAATGTGAAAATACTTCTGACTTCTGTTTCATGAGGTAAACAAAAACTTTTCTACTATAATCATCTGTTATAGTTAAGACATACTTGTTCCCACCATATGAGGCTGTGGGTAAGGGACCACACACATCCATGTGTAACAATTGCAATGGTTTAGTGGACCTTATCCTACCGGTGGGTTTATATGATACTCTCCTAGACTTAGCCAATTTACACGATTTACAATTTAACTTTTTGTATTTAAGCCTAGGAAGTCCGTTTACGGCAGAAACTTTGCTGGTTTGGAGGAGATATTCAGCGTTTATGTGGCAATATCGTTTATGCCAAAGACAGTTTGTACTATTAAGTTCAGTTACTGAACTGCTAGGCTTAGATATTGAACTATTCACATTTCTATTCTGCTTAGTTTTTGTTTTGTCAGATTTAAATTTAGTTTCTTTAAGATTAGGTGCTATTTTTACTTTGTCTATTTTTCTGGAAGCACTAGGATCCCTATCCTTGGATTTCTTATCCTTTTTGTGTTTCTTGTCTCCATGTTGATCCCTATCTTTAGATTGACGGTTTTCTACGTTATGTTGTTCCTGGGTACTATACTTAGGTTTTAAAAAATACAACCCATCCTTTCTTTTTGCATAAAAGAATTTCTCCCCTTTAGGTGTAAAAAACCATAGAACCCCATTAGCTCCATTAAAACTAAAATTTTGTTCCTCAAGAACAGATGCAGCTAATAAATTTCTCCTAAGTTTAGGAGAATACATAACATTTTCCAATTTGATAATACTTTGCTTATCCTTAAATTGGACATACATTTCCACCGTCCCGATAGCCTCAACTGGACTTTCGACATCCCCTACTGCTAGCGACATTGAAGTGCCTTTGCACTCATTAAATTTTGAAAATAACTTAATGTTATTACAGAAATGTCGCGTAGCAGCAGTGTCTACTACCCAGCTGAGTCTATCGCTAGGATCGATTACAGTATTAGCCTCAATCTGTGGAGACCCAAGAAATTCCACAATACTAGATCCATTATTTCTACTGCAATTAGATTTAGTATGACCTAGTTTGTTACACTTAAAACACTTAATTTTACTTTTAGAAATATTTACATTATGACTAGAAGTATTTACATTAGACACATTATGAGATACATTTGGAAATTTAAGTTTAGACACATTTACTCTATTTACAAATTTCTTAGAAGTAAAATATGCAGAATTTGAACTCACAGTTTTGGAAAAGTCACTTGCTTGCTGCCTCAGCCGGCTCTCCTCCGCTGCTAGCTCTGCTTGTATTTTGCTGAGCTTGAAGTCCGAGTCATTCCATGGATATATAATTTGAACGATACCTCGGAATCCTTCCGGAAGGTACCGTATCGACTGGAATGCTACATATAGGTCTTCAATGGGGTGTTTCGCGTCTTTAAGCCTCGTCACGGCCTTCCGCAGTCTTGAGCAAAAAATATCAACAGGCTCGTCTGGCTCCGGCCGAACGTCGAAGAACTCATCTAGTAATCTAACCAGGTTGGCTCTGGAAGGCGCTTGAAAATGTTCTTTCAAGGTATTCCATACTTGACTAGGTTCGTCGGTGACGTTTATCAACTCCTTGTATTCCGAGGATAAACTTTGATAAATGATGGCTAATGCTCGGTCTTTCCGGCGATAAAAATCATCATAGTCGCGGCGACTTGCATCTTCCTCGATAGGCTTAGCACTTCCATCTACGTGTCCGAAACATCCTTCTCCCTTGAGGACGAATGAGATGTCGGTACACCAGGTGACGTAGTTGTCCCGCGTCAGCAACTCCGTTCTACTTGCCTCCATGGCCACTCGTAGTTTTGAAGAAGCAGAAGTAAAAGTTCTTGTACACTGTTTACGTTTCGTTGTTCACTCGAACTTCAAAATGGTGCCATGTGCGGCCCCCATCTGAACACTGGAACGATTTCTTTAAAGATACTTGCACTTATGACTCTATTGGGCGTTGAACTGGCCCCGTAACCGTTTCTCTTGGAAAATTTAAAATTTGAAGATAGCAAAGCACGCACTGTCAGAGTCAATAAGTGTTGGCTGGGTCATGAAAGTACACAAGTCCAGTTTTAAAGAAAAACTTCGTTCACTTTATTTGGTGAAAAACACAACTCGGCATATTACACGTACCTGGTAATTTTCCATGCCGTAAAACATCAAAAATATACTATGTACAAAAAATTTTTTAGTTGTAAATGACTAGACAGAGATTTCTTGAAGCATTTGGTAGTAAGTTACTATACTACCTCTATCACTTGCGTGTATTTCAGCCACCATCACTTGGCAAAGGGAAACCAAAGGATAGAACATCAGGAAAATCTTTAAAGCGGCTTCCGAACGTTTGTAAGTAAATTTAACGTTCAATACATGCTGGTCCAAACTGACCACATCTGCATCCGTTTCGACTATTCACCGTCGTCAAACGATATTCCGCAGTGCTTCTGTCAAAAAAACATTTCTGTCTGCCTGCATCAGACCATCAGTGTCTATCTCGTCTGACTTCTTCAGACGTCTGATCTCGATCGAACCTTTCGACCTTCTCATTTGCTTCAAGAAACCTCTGCCCTATATATCCGAGAATGGACAGTTCCGGAAACGCCCCCGGATATGCAAATCAGATGCGTACGCATTGAGAACTGATTTGCATGAAACCTCATGTTGAAAAACGTCACGGTTCACGCCGGTGAACGGGAAGAGTCGTTCATATTAAATTTGCATAAACGCCCGTTCACAGGAACGTGAATCGCGATGTATTGATTATTTCCAACAAGGTTTTCGAATGAATCTACATATTTTGGGACCTTTAGAATACGAAAAACTGTGTTTAGTCTCACATTTGTGTGTGTGCCTGTTTGTGAAAGTATGTATCTACTTTAACTCGAAAACTAACGGATCAAATTTCATAACATTTTATAGGTAAGTCACGTGAGTGTGACGCCGGTGCTGATTAGATTTTGGTACGATTCGGGATAAAAAAACACGCCCCTTTTTTTTGGAAAATGTCCCGCAAAAATCTCATGTATCCACTCTAGCTAAAACACTACATAACCATATTTCACAAAATTTAGTATATATAAGTCATTTAGTCACTTGTGGGATACTCTGTTTCTTATTAGATTTTGTTATGATTCGGAAAAGAAGAACCTGTCCTGTCTTACAAAATGGCCCGCAAAAATCTTCAAAATCTAAAGTGACAACATATACTCGAGTATATTGAGTATATATAGACTACATATACTCAAATGTATCAATTAAATGCTTATTTTAAACGTAATTTTTGACGAGAAAAATAATAAGACCAACCCCATTACTCTAGGAGTAATATTTCTCGATATATTTCAGGTTCTTCGCATTTTTGTTACACCGCCTTTGCAAAAATGTCCAGTTACCCAATAAACACAAAACTGAATTAAAAGTTCAAATTCAGTATTATTTTGTGAAATTAAACCCAATTTAATGAATTATTGAAGAAATAAAAAGAAAATTAATTTGTGTCTTCAGGGAAAGTCATGTACTGCCCACATCATATATTTTTTTTATTGAGGACTCGATCAAAATTAATAATTGTTTAAATTAGAGTTGCACTAAATGTAAGTTAATTGGGTACTTCGAAATAGTTTTAGCTGTTATAATCCGGAAAAAAGGGCAAATCAACAATTCAACGTTAAAAACATTGTACCGTGAATATTACACGTTATTACCTTCCTTATATACATATAATGTATAAGGAAAGTATTGTGACGAGGTCGAAAATTCGAATTTGAGTTTTTCGAAGAGAGAGCACGCTTCAAGCATCCCTGATCACGAATCGAACATTTTTGGGATGATGTCTGTGTGTGTGTGTGTCAGTGAGTCTGTGGAGACGATATCTCACGAACGAATGTAGCGATTCTAATGACATTTGGTAGAAAAATTACAATCTGTGAATACTGGAAGCCTATTGTTTTTAAGCACAATCGAATGTTCAGAACTCCTCTAAATTTTTGAGTGACATGTTGGAAAAATCATTAAAAATTAAAAACCTTTAATAAAGTTACGAAAATAGACATATCTTATGTAATTTTTCCTTAGAAAACGATTGATTTAAACTTTAGAGCGCTAGTAAGAACCGTTCTCGAGATATTGCACATTTTTCAAATAAATGTATCAAAAAATCCTATAAATTAAAAATAAATATTAACTGCTGCGAAATATGTTCACTTTTCATATATAATAGCCCCAATAGTCATTATCTGCTATAGGAATAACTTATTTCTCCGTCCATAACCCTTGGCGAGATTTTGGCGACTAATTCTGGCGGAATATCACCAACTTGGCGACTTTTTTAAATGTTGACAAATTAACGAAAATCTAGCCAAATGGATAAAAATGATGATAAATCAATGAAAATGGCGACTCATTGACAAAGATTCAATACCTTGGAAAGAATATAAATATCAACTATAAGAATAATATATTGTTTTACTGCAAAAGTAGTAAATTCATTGCATTATATAAGGAAAGTCATGTGCCGCCAACATCAGATTTTTTTCCCCTGTGAAAGATGTAAATTTATTGTTTTATATAGAAAAATCCATGTGTTTCCACATCATATGTTTTTCTTATCATTTATTTTTTTCTTTCTAGTTTTTATTTTGTATGAAATTTGCTTTCAAACAGATGTAGTATTATAGAAGGTCTTCCAAAAAAGCGCTTTAAAATATTATAGCTTGAAATTTCTACAACACTTTTATAAATATCATGACTCCTATCGAAATATCGTTACGGAAAGTATATCGAATATTTTTAAACAGATCGACCACGACAAAAGATTTTCTCTTCAAAATTATCTGTTTGACAGGATTATATGAAACATAATGCAATCCAGTTATCAGGTTAAATATTTTCAAACTAATAAATGTCAATTATATATCCACGAAAAGAATTAATAGTATTGGAAGAGATTGTCTCTGAGGTTTTATTGAACTTGAACTGAAACTGCATATTTAATGTTCGTGGATTGGGTGTTTGTGGTACTCTTTTACATTGTTGTACGCGTTTACATTAAAAAGTTGAATGAAATTTTTAATGTAAGCTTGACATCCGTCCATAAATATTGTTATTCGCAATAGAATTGTAATCCGAATGGTAGTAAACGCACCCTAAAGGTGGTGATGTGACTAAAATTTCATGAAAAATTGATGGAGAGTATACAGTGTATAATTAGTTAAATAAGGGATTTTAAGACTAACAAATAAAACCGTGAGCAAACAAAAGCTGCTTCAGACTTTTTCAAGTATTTTTATATTTTATTCATTACCCTAGCTGTCTTAGATGGGTTCAAATATGTGTGTATTATGATGGAAATATATGACTCAAATTTTAAAAAAAATATTTACGTTTTAAGGATAGGCATATAAAATGTAGGTAAAGAAAAATGGAAATCCAAAAACTAAAATGTTAAAAGAAAAGCAAATGCATATATTGTTGAAAAAATTCCGAAATCAACGGTAAATCAAGTGATTGAAATGCAGACGAATCAAGAATCATATGACAATGCAGGTGACTAAAACAAATAGTGAGGTGTGAAGGAAGTTACATCACAACGACGTAAATCATTGATTTCGACGAGTTATTTGTAAAATGTGGTTACATTCAAGTTGTACAGTCTATGAAGTCTGCGCTATTAAAGACGGGCGATATATGTCTAGGAAGACCACATATCGAAATTGTTTTCCCTTTTCCCAATCAAATATGCGAAAAACATTTTATGTGTTATAAAATATTGTTTTGTGAGTTTACCATCTTAACTCAAAACAGGATATATATGGCGCTAGATAAAATGTGTAGTGAATTTTCACATTTTTGTATAAAAAAATACAAAAAAATATTAAAATTTGTAATCGGAGATATTTTTTAATAAATTGCAGTAACGTTTCAAGACTATCACATCTTTTAGATAATTTTACTTTCCAGACATACCAGAGCTATTTCTTTCTACACAAGTTTATCCATCTTTTCTATTTGTACCCTATAAATGAGGCAGAGGAGGGACTTACTAATTGAAATCAAAGTATATTACAAACGCAAACAGCGTTAAAGATAAAATAATATAACAATGCACTATTTTGTTACCTTTGGTATTACCTTTGTATAAACTCAAAATGTTAATAACTTGCCTTTATTTCTCTGCAGAAAATTAAAATGTAATGTAAATGAAAGAGTGCTATCATCTCCATGATGTGGTGTACAAAGGATATTTTTCTCGTTTCTCTATTGTAGCATGCACTTTTCTTATTCTGTGCTTTTTATCTTTCCAAAATTTTGCGAGTATAAATAGAGAACTTGATAATTTCTCAGCTATATGGATTTTACTCTCTTCTAATTGAAGTTTTCGGATCTTTCTTAGCTTTTAAAATGAGCCGTGGAGGAATTCATTGATGGTATCCTAAAATTTTTGGGATGAATATTTTGCTGTCTTCTCTTTTGTGCTAGAACAACCTAAACTCATACAAGTATGAGGTTTACTTTTTATGTATTTTTTTATTCTTTATTTGCAAAGCAGGCTATAAAAACTTTACGAATTTAATATTATGGTTTAATGCATTTTAAAAATGGACGTTAATAGTTAAATCAAAATGTTAATTTATTCAGTATTTGTTACTAATCATTTTCTATATAATTATCTAATATTTGAAACGAGATTTTGTCTTTTCAGGTCTCCAAAAGTCACCCAGTGTGCTAGAAGTCTGAATGTGCCCATTTATGGTATTAACTACTGTACAGAACCTAACGGAGATATATTTTCGATTTACGCCTCTCCGGCATTAAAAGAATAGGGGTTTCCAAAAGTATTTTGAAACCTCCCAGAAGCACCCATGGCAACCTAGAAAGTTGAATCTCTGCACATATGGACTATCGGTCAAATCTTGACGTAGTTGTATTTTCGATTTATTCCCTGGGGGAGATAATGGTGTTTTTTTTCGAAAAGTCTCTTTAGATGCTCCAGAAGAGATGTTTAGATGCTCCAGAGAATAACATGTAGTCGAATTTTTAATTCAACCTCCCAAACCACTCCGGGAGAGCAAATATATATATATTTTTTGCAATGTCTGTACAGGCCCTCAAGCAGCCCTCAGGTAGAACAGGAGTCTGATTATTTGCACATTATAGTATTAGCCATTGAAACGAACCTACTGGAGCTGGATTTTTTTATTTCCCACACGAAGTGGACAAAAGGTATTGTAATGGGTTTAAAAAATTAGACTCCCAGATTTAGATGCATTTAATCAATTTAATCATTCATGAAACCGAATCATACATTATTTGAATAATGTCCAGTGCCTGTTTGTGTCGGCTGTGGGCTTAATATCATCCAAAACAATAGACCAAATCTAATAAAAATTATATACTGTAATATTTTTGATCAAAAGACTTCAGAGGACCTATTTACTTTAGGTGTCGGACAGAATAAAGGTCCTTGCTGAAATAAAATATTTAATTACTTTATGTAATAAACAAATATTTTTAATGTAGTCAAAAGTAACAATAAATTATATTAATTGTATTAGTATAATTTATTTATAATATATTTATAATATAATTTATAGTAATTCTAATATTAATATAATTTATTTATAATATATTTATAATATAATTATTTATTTATAATAATGTATTTATAATATAATTTATATTAATTGTATTAATATAAATAAATTGTATAAATTATATTAATAAATTATAAAATATACAATCGATTAATATAAGCTTTATGAGTAAGAAATAATCGAAAACTAATCACGTTCAAAATGTCGCCACTAAAATTTAAAATGTGAATCAAAAAATGTTTAAAAAACAAGATGATGTGTTTACTACCTGGTCTATATAGTACCTTTATTTTATACTGTAAACGACACTAACCGGGAATCTCAAACTACATATGGATTGTATGGATGTACCCAAATGGATTGGAATTTATTATTTCTGAAATATTAAAATGTACACACATAAGTCGGTAGCAGGAAACATAGCCCTCCTCTCTCTCTATATATAAACAAACTAATACATACTTATTTTAGATGGCAGCCGGTAAAATGTTCTACATAACTTCAGATTCAGATATGAAAAAGGCAGATCAGTAATGTAGTAAGAGATGTAAGATGCAGTTGGAGAAAATAGTTGGGGCAGTTAGATTCGATATAGACATGCATAAAGTTCTACAGAGAGAGAGTAATAGATGAGAATATAGTCAGAAAGTGCTGATGCAGATATGCGTAAAAGTCGGTAGAGGTGCATAAATAGATGCACCAAGGTTTTCATACAAAGCAGTGATGATGCAGTGGTTCAACAACCAATGATACACAAACGTCTAACTGTAACAAGGTATGTGCTTAAAAACATATATAACAGGTTATAGTCAGTTTAGGAATTTTTGTATGCCTGATCTCACATGTACAGTCTCCTCCGTAAATATAAATTGAATTGTTGTAATATAATTATGATTATAAAATGCTTAATAAATATATATTTTAAAGTTAAAATGGGTGCAGCTAATTGTGTGGTATTATGTTAATACATTTCATTCCAGGAATTCGTACTAAAGAGTTAATGGTGGGTTTTAATGCGGTTCAATGCGATTTTGACGACTATATGATATTACGGCCCTGTTCAAGATGTACAATTAAAATTATGCTTTGCATTCTTTTTCATTTTCCAGCACCACAACCTTAAATAAATTTATTTCGCTTTTCTCTTAATGCATTACATCCCCATCTTATAAAATAAATATACACACACAACAGAAGAGCAGAGACTTCATCCAGTGAGTCACTGCATCAACGAATTAAACCGATTCTGTAGGGATTTCACTCCTTTAGTACAGTCGATAAGGCAATTTGTGTTTGAGTTGGTAATTGATCGAGGTCTGGTAATTGCCGAATGAAAAAAGAAATAAATGCGCATCAACGGATCGACTTTTCAGACAAGAAACCCACAGAGAGTCCTTGAGAGACATTTGAATGCGCCTTATTAAAAGTTGTAAAAGTAATCGTAGAAGTTATTTATGAGAGTGGAGTTGTGTAGAACGTAACGAGTCTGTTCGTAACAAAGGAGGACTGGGTTTGACACCTAGATCTCGCCAACTGTTTGCTGAACGACTTAGATCAGTTTATTAATCTACACAGCATATTAAATATTGCTCAGCAAAAATTGAATATAGTTATTAAATACACTTCAATCTGTCCAATTGAATATATGCTATGGGGATACTGTATAGAATATTAAAACACTAAATGATTAACTGAAGTGTGGCTCAACTCGTATACCAGAATCTTTTATAAGTACTTGTTGTTTTTTTCTGTAAATTTAGCAAGAAAATAATTGGACAATTATAGCTTTTTATCATACAATTTAAGGGGCTTGAAAATTTTTTTCGACAGATACCAACTTTCCATCCATGTAAAGTGATACCAACTTTGGCAATGTGCTCTCTCGGGAGGAGGGGTTAATGTCTCCACTTCCTTCCCCCCCCCCGAGGACTACTGACAGCATGAATAAATTTGACATAAACTTTAGAACACTAGCATGTACCGTTCTTGAGATATTGCACATTTTCCAATGTATCACAAAAATCACATAAAATAAAAAAAATATATTAACCATTGTGAAATATGTTCACTTTTCATACGTAATATCATGCGATAAATTTAGTGACATCATTCTCGTGGATCTAGCTCATTTTATTTATGAGGAAATATACTACTTTTGTATTTGGACACCAATAGATATTTATCTGCTATAAGATGAACTTATTTCTCCGTCCATAAAGCTTAGCGAGATTTTGGTAGCGAATTTGTCAAAATGTCGCCAACTTGGCGACTTTTGAAATGTTGCCAGATTAAAGAAACTGTTACCAAATTTAGAAAAATGGCTCTAAATCAATGAAAATTACGACTAATTGACGAAACTTCAATATTATGGAAAGAATATGAGTATCTTCTATAAGAATAGCCTGTTTTTTCTTTTGTAAGGTTTGGCATTATTTTGGTGACTAATTTGTCGGAATATCTCCAACTTGCTGACTGTTTAAATGTTGCCAAATTGACGAAAATGTCACCCAATTGATAAAAATTCGCCAAATTCATGAAACCGACTCCAAATCAATGAAATGACGACTAATTGAGTTCATTATCTTGGAAAGAACATAAGAGTAGACTATAAGCATATCCCATTTCTCAGTCCGTCTGTAACGCTTGGCAAAAAACTTAACTTGATTTTGCTAACTTGGCGACTATTTTAAATGTTGCCCAAATGATAAAAATGGCGCCATATTAATAAAAAGGACACCAAATTGGAAGTAATGTTACACAAATTCTTATTTCCGTCATATGACAGGCACATCTAGTATATAGGAAATGATTTTCTCTTTGTTTATCTGTAACACTTGCTGATATATTTGGCGAACGTGGCGAATAATCTAGCGACGTATCGCCAATTTGGCGTATTTTGCCTCAGATTGACCAAAATATCGTCAACATTGCAAAAATGACGCTAAATTAATGAAAACGACGTTTAATTAATGAATTAATTATAAAAATAATTTAATATATGAACTATGACACTTATTGAGGATGCTATCAATATTAATAATTGTTTATTTAGAGTTGCGCAACATATAAGTTAATTGGGTACTTTGAAATAGTTTTACATGTTGTCATCCGGAAAGTCGCCAAATGTACAATACAATGTTAAAAACTCAGTACCGTGGATGTTATACATTATTACTTTCCCTGCAATACATGGTAATGTATAGGGAAAGTATTGGAATCATGCCGAAAATCGCAACTCGAGTTTTCGACGGATCCACACGTTTCGAGACCTCTAGAATACGAAAAAACCATTTTCAGCGTGACGTCTGTGTGTGTGTCTGTGTTTCTGTCTGTGTGTCTGTCTGTGTGTCTGTCTGTGCAGATTTTGTATCCACTCTAACTAAAAAACTAATGGACCGAATTTCACAAAATTTTGTAGGTAAGTCACTTGTGGCCGGGGCTGGTGCAGATTAGTTTTGGGTACGATTCGAAATAAAAGAACCCGTTTTTTTTGCGAAATGGCCCGCAAAAGCTTGTATCCACTGTAGCTGAAAAACTAATGGACCGAATTTCACAAAATTCGGTAGATAAGTCACTTATCGGTTACTCTGGTGCTGATTAGATTTTGGTACGATTCGGAAAAAAATGACCTGCCTTTTCTTGCAAAATGGCCCGCAAAAATCGTCCTAATCTAAACTAAAGAACTGGGTATACTCAAATATATCCATTAAATGCTGATTTAATACGTAATTTTTAAAGACGAAAAGAATAAGACCAACCCCATTACACTAGGACTAGCCGTTCTCGAGATATTTTGGTTTTTCGTACTTTTCCTACGCCACCTTTGAAAATAAGCCAGGTTACCGAATGAGAACGAAAATTGAATAAAAAATGAAATAAATTTAATTAAAATAAAGAGAACGTTAATATAAGTCTGCAGGGAAAGTCATGTGCTGCCCACATCAGATTTTTTTTTGACTGTGAAAGGAGTAAATTCATTGAATTATATAAGAAAAGCCATGTGCTGCCCATATCAGATTTTTTAAACGTGATTGAATATTCGGAAGATGCCACAATGTTTGAATGAAATTTTAGAAAAATTATTAAAAAATAAAGACTCTCAATAATGATAAACCAAGAATCATTTCATACATAATGTTTCATTACAAAACTATGCCATAACTTTTAGAATACTCTGTTAAGTCTTGAACCACGATCGATATTATAAAGTGCCAGAGAATTAATCCTTCTAGATTTCATGGGGGCCTCTAAAGGTTCTGGAAAAAGTTAAAAAACAAAACAAAAAGTTTAAAAGGAAAAAAAATGTTCCTTGCCCCCAGGAGGGAAATGTTTAGTCCCGTAGTCGATACTAGCATGCAAAGAATCTTCAAAGTCTTTTGGGTCACCCGGGAGCTTCTGGAGAGTCTGGAAAGACACAAAAAGGCTGGGCAATTATTAATGGATTATCTACGGAAAACGTAGATGAATCCCGAACAATGTTAGTTCTACATAAAAAATAGGGTAAATTTGAAGTATGTTCATCGATGTTAATGATATCGAAAATGTTTTTTTAGCGCAGATAAGCCAAATGCATCCAGGTCTATTACGAAAATATTGACAACGAGAAAAATAATTATTTAAAGTATCTATGTTGTTGTTGAGACCCAGACCGTCCGACCTACCAGAAAGGTGTAAGGTAACTGTTTGGACGGCCGGGAAGTGCCACCCAATTTAGACCGGAACCCAGTGGGGGAGGCATCCACAGGGACCGTACCCTCCTTCCCCTACCACCAACCTCTCGGAAGGACTTACGGACCCACATGTTTAACGTGATCGTACTCCGCATGAACACGGCGGCAGTTCTGGCAGCGGCGAGAATCGCGCGCTAACCACTGGGCTGCCGCGCCCGAAAAGAGCCAACAACACGCGGTGTTCCCAGGTGGTCACCCACCCAAGTACTAACCGCGCCCGATGCTGCCTGACTTCGGTGATCTAACGAGAACCGGTGTTTTCAGCACGGTACGGTCGTTGGCCTTAAAGTATCTATGCGAAATATTTTAAAAGAACAACTTCTATACGAAATCTAAAAAATTGGCATCGACTGCCCATGACTTTCTTTACAGTTTCGAATTTATATTCTATTTCCGTCCTTCCTAATGCATTATATCGAGTTTTATTGCACAACCTTCAATTTGAAATTTGTGAAAGCCAGTAATGGAATTTAATAACAATTTTATTCTTTTAGATTTAATTATCTACTTTATTTACCTGTTGATTTATCCTCAAGAAACCAAAAATTTAAAGGAATGGTTTCTTTTTATTTATTTTCTTATTACATTAAGAAGTAATGTATTTTCAAGAAACAGATAATTTTTATTTTTTCTTTAGAATTAAACACCATCTTTATTATTTAAAAATTAAGTATAGTACAAGTATTAACCACTAAAAAATATTATTTCTTTCATAAAAGGCTAAAATCTGCAACACGAATGCATACTCACTGCTCAATTGATGTCACGTGTTCAAACAAAGGTATCATACCGGAGGTTGAAGTCTATTGACTGGGGACTCAACAAAAATGCTCACACTGCGTACGAGTGCATACATTGGCTACATACCTAGAGTTAAAGTCATTCAGACTACAGACTCCGTAAAAGCAGCACATTGGACCAGTCTTTTTAACTTATCATTTACAGGGTGTCCCAAAAATGACTGACACATTTGAAAAATGCATTAAAGAAACAGAAGGCGATAGTAATGTAGCGTTTGCTGCATTGTACTTGGGAAACCTGAGAATTTTATTCAACCAATTTCAAAATTTGTTACAAAGGTCACCAACAGATGGCGTTGTTGAATGGCAGAACTAATGAACGGAATGACCATGTTGCAAAAACTACAAAACGATGTTTTCAAAATAACCACCATTTGCAGCAATAACATGGTGCAGTTTGAGAACAAAATTCACAGACACTTGTGCAAACATTTCAGCGGGAATGGTGTCATATGCAGCAGAGATGTATGTATTGTTGCATTTCAGCAATCGATTGTGGATTTTGGCGATACACCTGGAGTTTCGGGTACCCCCACAGAAAAAAGCCACATGCCGTCAAATCTGGTGAATAGGGAGCCACATCCTGTATGCCTGCGTATTCAAGGGAAATCAGACGATCACCGAAATGTTCGCTAAGGAAATCGAACACGAGGTGTTTCGACCGTCCTCTAAAGCATTTTGAATCGCCACAAATTCACTCAAAATGTCCAGATACCGTACTGCAGTAACCGTTTTGTGATGGAAAAATGGCCCAATGAGTCCTCTGGAGGAAATGGCGGCCCAAACCATGACTTTTGCGGCACACAGGGATGAAGGTACGGCAACATGAGGATTTTCTATTCCCCAAATGCGTCAGTCCTGCTTGTTGACAAAGCCGTCGAAGGAAAAATATGCCTCGTTGGAGAACCATTTGTTTTCAACTTCGATTTCGTCGGCATCCAGCTGCTGCAGCATAGTGTTCGCGAACGTTTCGCGTGCATTCATTCATGATACCAGCACCCATGGGTTGGCGAGTCTGGATCTTGTAAGGCAACACGTGATGGCTGTTGCGCATGATATAGTGCGTGGACGTTCGTTGTAGTCCAGCCCCAGATACAACACGACGAACGGAAACCCGGGGCCGTTGTTGGATCACCTGTTAAACGACTTCAGCATTCGCCTCTGTCATTGCCGAACTTAGGCGGCTGATATTTTCAGCACGGTCATAATTGACATTCCCAGTTCGTTCAAATTTTTCGAACAGAACCTTTATTGCATTGATTGACGGTCCTTTTTGGAAATTAAATTTCCTTTGGAAACTGCGCCTCGTTTCAACAAAACTGTGGTCCAGAAGATGAAACTCCAAAACGAGATATATCCGGTGTTCCAACGAATGAACCATTTTCAACAAATAAACCAACAGCAATTTGAAATCTTTGAGAAGCACACGCTAGCAGAATGTTGAGCAAAGTACAGAATGGCGTTCTGACAGTATGCGTTTCCCTGCAGCTTTCACATAACCGCAGCGCCATCTGTTGGTGACCTTTGTAACACATTTTGAAAGTCGGTTAAATAAAATCCCTTGGTTTTCCAAGTGCAATGCAGCAAACGCTACATTTCTATCGGCTTCTATTTTTTAATGCATTTTTCAAATGTGTCAGTCATTTTTGGGATACCCTGTAAATCCGATACTGTTTGCTCAAATTATCTCATGATTACAAATATCTGAAACGTATCAGAGAAAGAGTTTCAGCTAAGAACTTTGTACAAAGTGAAATCAGTAACCTATCAATTCTGAATCGGGGAAGGATTGGTCAATTTACCGTTTAATATGAACACATATTTCTATTGCACGAAAATTTTGTTTTAAATATGTGTTTAACTTAGGTATTCTTTAAATGCATGTGCTCTTGGACTAGGTTTTACTATATTTCTATTTGGTACATAAGTCTTTGGTACATAATAATTTACAATTGTACAATTGTTTATGTACATTTTACCACTTTCTCAAGAAGCAGTGGCTTACCTAAAAAGTGAATATGCGCATACCTTTTCTATCGACCACAGGGCAGAATATAATGAAGCCGGAATTTTTCCTCAAGGTGCAGAGAAAGTGAGGGGTAATCTAAAAGTATTTTCAGAATCTCTATTAACCCCCTTGATATCCAGATAAAAGAATATTTGCACACTTATAGTGAGAACAGAATTTGATTTAACGAATACGGATATTCGATTACTTCCTCGGGGCACAGAAGCTAGGGTGAAAATCATTTCAAACGATCAAGAAGTGTCCAGCGCCCTAGAAGGATGAAAACTTTAATGCTTATAATTGATCGTGAGATAGAACCTAAATGTTCTAGATTACCGAATAGAACGAATATTTTCGGCATTAACGTAGTTAAATGAAATAAAATAATTCAGAAACATTTTAAAATTCAGCCAAGAAAGTTTTTTTATATAATACATTTATTATTATTATTTTATATTGTATAATATACATTTGTTTTATGTATTTACTATTTGCTTTTTTCGAGGGTAAATTTGTGAAAATGAACAGTATCGAATATTTGAATGTCCCAACAATACTTTCCCTATACATATACCATATACGTTGGGAAAGTAAGGAATTGATCTGTGCTTGAACTTTCATCTGACTCTAAATTTATTTATACATGTTGTCGGAAACATCAATCTCCAAGGAATTTTAAGCTCGTTTATATCGATAAATATCTCGGTAAATTGCTACTAGACAGAAACTCGATTTTAGAGCAGTGGTGAAAAATGGTGTTTTCCGACTCAAACTGCGCAACCTTTTTCTTTGGGAGATTATTTTAGAAGAAAACGATGGAATTATATGTTTTATTAATATTCAAGAATATTTTTAGGAATTGCTCAGTGTTAAAAATAAAAGCTATCTATTTTTGGAAAAATATTTTTTTTATGTTAGGGGCGGTAAATTTATTTTTAACAAATTGTTTTTGTTAATATTTTTGATATGGAAAAATATTGTTAAAACAGTGTAAAACAGATTAAATGCTAACGAACATCAATATAATCACTGAAAACTGTATGAATGTCGTTTTTCTATCAATTCATTGAAGTACTATTGTACATTAATTTTCATCATACCATTTACATATATTGTTTTAATTCTATTAATACAGGGTTCTTAGGAAAATCTTTAAACACTCCAATAATTCTGTAAAGAAGTTCCATGTATATACACGTCTTACAACAGTTCCATGTAATACAGGTCTTACGAGCCACAGCTGCGTCGGCCTTCGCTATATAGCGGTGACGGCTTTCAGAATATTGACAGAGCATGATTTCCTATCCAAACAATTACTCCGTATTGGGATTTAACATATCCCGGAATGTAGGAGTGGGACAACCCAGTGGTTACTAGGACAACCAGCTTTCAACCTAGGACAACCAACTTTCGATTCCCGGCTCCGCTCATACTTTCCGTGTTCACGTGACGTGCGGGTACGTTAAATATATGGATCTATTAGTCCTTCCGGGAGGTTGGTAGTAGAGGAAGGAGGGTACGGTCCCTATGAATGCGTCCTAGACTGGGTTCTGGTCTGAATTGGGTGGGATTCCAGGCCGTCCAAACAGAAGATACCTTACACCTTTAAAAAGGTCGAATGGTCTGGGTCAAAGAAGAATAATAGCCCGGAATGTGTCTTGTGCAAAGGAATGGTTGAAAACATGTATTTTTTCTGTGCCCGTATGATCTAGAATACGACTCTGTTAAGTTCTGTTTCGTGTTGATGCTAAAAGTACGCAAATTTTCAGATCTTGATGTCACCGGGGGATTCTGGAGAATTTTGAAAGTATTTTAGAAAGTCACCCATATACTTTGCCTGCAGGGGGAATGATCTAAAATCTAGCTCAGTTACGTACTGTCTCATGGTCGAAACTATAAATCTACAAAGATTCGTTCTTCAAGATCAGAGAGGATTTATTTAGATACGCAAAAACGGGGATACTCATCTCCAAAACTGTCAGATTAATAATTTAAAAGAGACGGGTATAAATCTAGAGTAGCTGAGATCAAGCACAAAGTATAAAAAGTGTAGGGAGTTCACTTACAATATCGTTTCCAACTCCCTCTATACAGCGGTGGCTGCTTTCAGAATACTATCAAGACATGATTGTCTGTCCAAACATCTACAACATTGAAGCAGAATAAATCAATAAGTAAAATATTCTTTGTGCAAAGAATAAGTGACTTGAGCTATGTATATAAACATAAATGACATAATAAAACAAGATACAGATGTTTCAAAGATACGACGGATCCCTTCGTCAGTGCAAAATAATGAAAACAACTAAAATCCCCCAAAAGGGTTGGGCGCAAATAGAAGAAACGCTTGGGATCATATACCCAAGATATGGATAAAAAGCTTCCTTGAGCGAGCCAATCAGAAAGCAGAATGAAAACAATTCCAGTCAATCCGAAACGAGAAGTAGCAAGTTAATCGTTTTCTAATGAAAAATTATATAAAAAATGATTCAGATTTTTTAATGAAGTTTTAATGAGTTCTGGATGAGTTCGTTCGAAAAATGTAGCGATGTTTCGAACACTCGACTGTGTTTAAAATGAATTTTCTTGTAGTATTCACTGATTGTAATGTTTGTACCAAATGTCGTTTGAATCACTCCATACGTATATGATATATTGTCTACACAAGCACACGCACACAAACAGCTACTTAAATGATTTATCCTTCTTAATTTACATTAGTTAAAGAACTTATCCAGCTTAAAGAGATGTATTTATCCTAGATAAATGATTGATTTGCTATATAAGGAAAAAAAGTTCAGAAAATGAGCAATAGATGGCGAGCGTGAAAAGTCAATGGAGAGCTAACGCCATCCATTTCTCATAGGCTGAACTATTTATCCTAGAATGATTTGCCTCTAGTTTAAAAAGTATGCAATAGATGGTGCGCGTGATAAAGACTAAAACGAGTCAGCGCCAGTTATTTATCCTTTACTGAATTACTTCTCTTGGAATAATTTGCATCTAAGAGAAATATTTCAGAAAATGGGCAAAATATAGTGGGCATGGAAATTGCAAAATAGTTATAGCGCCATCTATTTCTCATTACATAAACTATTTCTTGTAGAAGGTTTTGCCTCAAAAAGAAAATGGATAGACCTCGCCATATATTTCTCACCTCGCAAACTATTTCTCTTGACTACAATTTAATAAATTTCCTCTTCAGGGAGGATAAATTGCAGCATTTTAGTTGCAGTTCAGAAAAACTGATACTTGTGGAGTTTGTGACAATCCGTTGTACAAAGATAAAATACTAAATCTGGAAATAACAAAGTGGTAAATGTGTGTCAATGATAAACAATCTAATGAAAATTGTATAAGAAATGTATATTTACAATATTTCAAAACTTCGTTCGAAAATTTGGAAGTGTTTCGAATACTTAATTGTGTTTAAAATGAATAGGCTTGTAGTATTCACTGATTGTAATGTGTGCACTAAATTTCGTTCGAATCGATCCATTCGTTCAGGACATATTGTCTACCCAGGCACGCACACACCAGCATGCATCCCCACACACATGCGCAATCTTTATGATTCTTAAATGATTTATCCTACTTAAATTCTACTTAATTCATCCAACTTGAAGAATTTTCCCTAGTTAAAGAATTTAACCAACTTAAAGTGATACATTTTTTATAGATAAATAATTGATCTGCTATCAAAAAATAGTTCTGTAAATGCGCAATGTATAGCGCGAGTGGAAAAGTCAATATATACATAAAACCACCCATTTCTCATCTCAAGAACTATTTCACCAGATTGATATGCTTCTAAGATTGATATAAGCACACAAGATTGGCGTGCGCCAAACACAACAGGAATATCCGGTCATGTAGGATCTAATTTATTCTTGATGTGTTTTAACGTACGCCAGTCTTGCTATCGTTTCAAACCGTCTCGACATCGAAACGAGAAGCCAGCCTTTTACTTTCTGATTGGCTCTCTAAAGGAATCTCATTATCCAGGTCTTGAGTTTAGAATCCTCTTTGTTTCTTTCATTTGTGGCCATTCCTCTTTTGGACTTGGGTTTTGCTTGTTCTCTTATGATGACGAAGGAGATCCAACGTATCATCGAAACACATGTATGTTGCTTTATTGCATTATTTATGCTTATATACGTTGCTCAAGTTTCTTATCTACATCGTTTGGGTATTTACATCAACCTGGAATGTGACCTGTGCAAAGGTGTTGTTGATATGGACAGTGACCATCTGTTAGAATGTTCGGCAGTATCAGGAGAAGACATCCAAGGAAGCAATTAAAGAGTTATAGTTGATCAAGTTCCTTATTTACATTAGATAGACATTGTGAGATCAGGATACATTTATGTAATTTTGTGATTTATACGATATGTACAAAGAAGCAAAGCGCAGACTCGTATGAGCCATTTTATGACAGTCTTGGCTCGGAACTGATCGTCCAAGAGTATGCTTCAAAGTCAATTGAAGGCTAGGCATGTCCAAGTGTTGTATTCAGTAGAATTGCAGTCCAGAATGTCCAAGAGTGTGCGTTAAGTAAATTGAAGTTCAAAATGTCCAAGATGACAAACAGAGGTACGTACAAATATGCATATATATTAGGTCAGATATATGATTTTGGGCATAATATAAAATCCTAGTCTCACACGTGCCTTTTCTCTGCCTTAAGATTGCATATAAAATTACTATAGTTTCATCGAAATCATAATATGTGTAATAAATAATGTTTATTCTAAATTATAATTGCAGAATTTCAATGTGAGTATGTTAATTCATTATATTTTAGGAACTCATACAAAGAAATACATAATGGTGGGTTGTTGCAGCAAATTCAATTATGCGCTTAATGTTTAGCTTCTTATTTATTTTTATTTCACCAAAGGCATTTGCAATAACCCGGAATGTGCCGTATGCAGAAAAATGACTGATATGTTCAATGATAATCTATACTCGTTATTATCAGGGAAAGGCATCCATCTACGCTATTGTAGCGGTAGAGAGCTCTTAAAGCAACTGGGACACTTGTTGATCATTGTACTTTATTTTTTTGTTCTTTGCACTAACTTCATGTATCACTGCGTGACACATAGTGGTTAATGTATCTGTCTAACTTCCTTTGTAATAAAAAATGTATATACACGTAAGGTCTATCTATAGTAAAGTGACCACACCCGTTCCAACCAAGCTATTTCAGCGCTCCTAGTGAAGAATATAATAAGTTATGATCATCAGCATGACAACAACGCAATATAGCCGAAAATAGTCAATTACAAAACTGAACATTGTCTAATTAGTAGAAATCGACAAACTGTTATAGAAGGTATTTATTTGCAGAATATTGTTATAGTCTAATTGCTGCTATATTCAGGAATGATTCAATGAAGATCATTTACATGCATATGAATCTATTGTAGAGCCTTCGTTTTATCGCACAGAAAATTACTACGTCACGGCTGTTGTTTACACGCACTCATGCATTTTCAGCAAAGTTTAATAATATTGTAACGTGGTGGCGCATCTAGTAACCAACTAAGCCTGTGTTGTATTTATGTCCTTCCGTATACGAGTTTTTATCGTTCTTAGTTTCCGTTATATTCCTAGTTTCCATTGGCTTTTGTCGTCTATCTCTTTTTGTAGCGGAGTTTGCTATCCTCAATTTTTAAAATCTCCTCTAGGGACAATGCAATTATTTTCCGATTGTGCATGACATTTATAGATACATCTAACTCTTACACTTATGGACTTTTCTATACAAAGTTATCGATGTGCATAAAGACTTTTCTAGGGGACATGTATGCGTTATTTGTTTGAGACCCAGACCGTCCGACCTACCAGAAAGGTGTAAGGTAACCGTTTGAATGGCCGGGAAGTGCCACCCAATTTAGACC